>JXXB01028825.1:0-23312 GCA_000956275.1 Anopheles koliensis | reverse complement strand
GGAGGCGGGGGTTTCGAACGGAGTTGCAATAATTCGTACGTAAATGGTTATAAAATGCAATTCAATTAAAATCTTTAACAACTCCGTGCGAAAATAGGCTGCCCTGTCAACGGGTGCTGGGCAAACGCCGACAGGGCTGTTTCACGCGATGGTACAAGTTTCGGTTTCGATGCGAGGTTGTCTAATGATTCTTTGCCCTAGTAATTGCGTTCCAATATCTGTTCTGCTTGAATTTCAAAACCTGACGGTGACACAGTCGTCTTATACTTTTTCGTACGTAGCATTTGGGGTTGACCCGGGTTCGCTGGCGGGAATACGTGAGGTGAGACTAAGAGTGATTTAGCATTGACTTTCCGGCGCACGAAGAGAGTGTAAGGAGGGCGAAATGTTTTAGTTTGCTCTGCCAAATCTCTCACACGCCCCACCCGGCTTACGTGTTCCGTTGGGCGGGAGTTTTGCTAATAGTTTCTGGCGGAACATTTACGTAGCCCTATTATGGCCCCGGCTTGTGGCCCCAAACGATTTTCGGAAGGGCGGGTCGGCTTGGGATGGAGGCAAGCTTAAAGAAAGCTGTGTGTGTGTGTGTGTGGCTCCTCGTAAACGACGAATACGTTGTTACTAGCTGGCGGGCAGGATGGGATGGCGGGGCGGCGGCGGTACGGGGTGTACATTCCGCACCGTAACACCTTGCAGCCATTGAGAAACTATTAAAGACATTCCAACGGTGTTGAAACCACTGGATGGGTGGTTGGAGGCCTGCGGTGAGCAGATTTGATACCATGTTACCCAACCGTACCGCATCACCGCTCCTCGTACTTGATGGCTTGGTTGGTGGTTGGAGTTGCGACGGAAGTATTACCGAGTTGTTCTAGGATACATGGACGGATTCCGAGAGATGTTTAAATCAAGCTGTCATTTCAGGCAGCTGGGCTCAATTAGTCTAAAAGTTGTGCAGGTGTTTGAAGTTTCAACAAGTATGTCTATTGGTTAGTGTGGTGTGGGTACCGTAGAATGTTTTGTGAGCATTTCATCATGTTGAGCCGGATGAAGCAGGTTGTTCGAGGTAATCGTTTAAGCAACAAAATCGCAACTAATACCCATCAAAGTAAGCTGCAACAAAAATAGTCACGAATTCGTGCGAAACATTGTAATCAATAATCGCTTTCTGTTTGCATGCTATGCACCAAATACTAGAGCACATCAGCAATTAGACGGAGATAGATTGTGGCTATAATGGAAACTCAGTCCATCAGTCTTAAAATAAACCGATTGAACAAATAAATGTGAGCGCACGTCGTGTGGAACACTAGCTCGCTACAATACCGATTCGATCTCGGTCGAACGAATGAAGGCGAAACATGGTGCAGAAGAGTTTGCCGGAATTATCGGCCGATGAAAATAAAACACTATCGCCAAATTGCCCGATAACACGATTTCGTTTTAATCAATTACTCTAGAAAGGGGTTTCTTTTTGTACCTTCCTTCCTAACAGCCTGACACCGAAACCCGATCCCGAAACGACATTAAACTCTTCATTTGAAATAATTTGATTGGCATTCTCTAGTAGAACAAGGGGTCGAGTGAAAACGGACGTCTTTCTCGTTTATGGTGGCAGTTTTTTTTTTGCATGAGAATGGGAATATAAAGCATTTAAAAGCACAATGGTTCGGTGCACTCCTTCAGTGGAATATGCGACATTTAGCTTTTGTGTGAACGTTGGCATGGGTTATGCTTACAAATTGAGTAGATTGCAACGCGTTGGGCGTCCGTTGCGGGCAGATTATTCAATGGAAAGAAGTGCAATAGTAGAAGCTATGAATTTAGAGTGATAAAACGGTGCCGCTGATGAATTACAAACTAATCTAGCTAATACATCATACATTCGGAGGATCAAATGATCGATTTGCAATGTCATTTTCCGTGAAATGTTTGAGGAGGTTTTCTAGATTGAACAAGATTGTCTTACGACAATGATATCAGTCCGTTTTACTTCCATTAACATTTTCTTCAATGAATTTAACAATGTGATATACCGAAAAATACTATGTTAAAGCCGGAATAAGGCTGTAAAAAGAGTTTTTGAATTAATTCGAATTGATAATGTTATAAGTATGCTAACGAATTGAGATACCAACAGTTTTTTGCTCGGAAAAAATATGCCGGAACAATGGCGACGAGTAAAAAGAGCGCTATAAAATCAAATTAGAGTAGCATTCGTTTGAAACAGATGCATTGCGCATGTTGCATATACTGCAAGTTGAAGGCAACAAGATGATGGCGTGGGAAACGATTACGGTCTAGCGTGGGCACAGAGGTGCCATTCTTTAGACCAGAAGCGACAACTATTGCACCACAGGCACTTGGCTCGCCATCTTCCTCACCAGTTGAGCGCAACAAGGAAAGATGTTGAAAGCCACACTTAAGCAAACACTGTTTTTCATACTCCCTATGGCTCAGCGATACGTGTGTGGTGCAGACGATGGTTATAAATGTATGAATGAGAAAGCATCCATCCCAAAGATTCATTTATTCGTAGCAGCACTGCTCTGGGGTGAATCTGTTGCTGACCAGGTTGACTAATATTGTATTAGCCATGGTATTTGCCATGTAGCTGCAGTTGGACGCTCTGTGGAACGTGTTACTGTAACGTGCTGTAGTGAGGTAGGTAGCAGTGTGCAATGGTTTGATGATGAAACATGCATGACACTGGTGGTGAAAATTGACAGTTTTCATGAATTAATCGATTCATGACCCGTTTTAACAACGCAGCTAAGTAGAATCTTGTAAGCTTCTGGTACAAAAGGAAAGGAATATCTTATTGTCTTACTGTCGCTTTATTTTCATTTACTAATCATTGATTTCTTATTTGAACTGGGAGAATATTACTTACATTTCATAAATCCTAAAACTATCGAGAATGATTAAACTATAACAGTGATAACTAGGAAAAAATATATGATTGGAAATTGAACGCAGAAGTCATTTGTTTTTCTTTAGTGTAAGAACCTAAGTCATATGTGCCATGTTGCCGGCTGGCTAGACTGAGTTTTACCAGGCCAGAGTCCCGGTTGGTCCAGAGCTGGGATTCTAATATCGGTCTTTTCGTATGAAAGACCAACGCCGCTACCATTACACCGCCGGGCCATTAGTTATGCATGTACTGATTTATGATTAAATTATGAAAATTTTTAAATAATTTCCCTACATCGCCTCATTATGGCCGATGTAATGCCGACGCTAGAACGAGCCGACAAACGTCAAAAGATGTGACAATCACCCTGTGAGGATATAAAAGAATATAAAACAACTCACGGCTCATTATTATGTTTTGCTAATGAAAAATAATTCGATAATTGATATAACGGTATATTTATAAAGTTTTTTTCTTCGTCATACCATCCACAAATACCATCCACAATTTTTATAAACCTTTTAAAGAAGAATACCGACCAAAGCCGCTTAAACCGCTGGTTTGGTTTTTAAGGATATTTAACAGAAACTGTAGCTTGGTCGGCGACTTCATATCACTGCGACAGACTCAAAACTCCTTACAAAGGAGCCGCCTTATATAGTAGTGGACATAGACGCTATTACTTCTTTAACACATGATCATTATGGAACCCATGATAACGCAGAACGTAACGAGTTTTACAAATTGGTAATGTATACTAAAAAAAATATGGAAAAGAGATGAATATGAAGACATCCAGAGAGGAAGAGGATAATTCTTTACAGAAGAAAATAATCTATAACTGGACACTACCCATATCTTTCACATCACGAAAGTCATTAGCAAACAATCGGGTTGATGCAATTTCTTTCATGCGGACTAAGTGGTCGTGAAATATCCGTAAGACATTTGTTGGGATTTTAACATAATTTATGCTGCTCGAAGTGGTAACGTAGGAAAAAAAAGGAAAACTTTATTCGTCCTTCCGCTGCTAGTCAAAACAGAAGCCAGAAGCAGGTGGGGAGGAAATAGAAAATCCGACAAAAAAAACAATGAAGTAAGCGAGTGCTTGTTTAATCTGGCTAATCCGTTCGTAGTTTAAATGAAAAATTATCCTCAATTAGCAGTGCGAAGGCGACGGAATGAGGGATCTGAACAAATGTAAATGGACCACACACAGCAGCAGCGACTAGCAAATCGGGCAAATGGGGTACTCGGGTTCGAAAAGTTGCCAGGAAAGGGATGCCAACACAATTTGTTACCTGGTGTAAGGGATTAATGAAAATATTAACATATTCGGGCGATTTTTCTTTCCTTCCGGACAGTAAGTAGCGCGTTGCGCGTTGATTGCGAAGCATAAACCGAAAATCCTTTTCCCCCGTAAAGTCCGTCACGGAATTTTACTGTAATCATAGTGTACCTTTTGCATAGTGTGCCATATTTATTTGTCTTATCTTTATTTTATCATTATACTTGCCGTCGTGTTACAGTTTTCGTATTTGTAAACAAAATACGCTTTTTCGTATGTTTCAAATGTTTCGTCTTATGTAAGTTTGAATTTGCTATTTTATCTATCGTTGTAAGTTTAGTTTTTAATGTACACGATATCTTGTATTAATTCGTATTTGACGATTATCGCCGAAGTTCTGCATGCAGTTTGGTGCGTTTTACTCCAATATAATAAGTTTCTTATCCTTAACCTACCTGAGCGCTTACCAGGGTTGCATGCTTCTCAAGTGTATATGTTTTTACACAGATTTGTAGTGGCTTTGTTTGTACAAATTAATCGCTTTGCATACCGTAACAGACAAACACAACAACGTATGGAATTAGTAATAAAACCGTTCCGTTCGATATCTAAACAAACTATATACAAATCGTTATTAACCATTTTTTTACAACGTTCCACTTCCCTGATCGTAGAAGCACTGTTTCGTTACTAGGTTACGTAGCGTTTTATTGGTTTTCAGTTGGTAGTAACCGAATTATTCGTATGTATGCGTCCATTCGGTAATTTTAAGCTTATTTGTTTGTCAATTTTATTTTCGCTAACGTGTGGTTGTTGGTAGGGTTGGCTTATTGTTTTCTATAAAAATACTACTATCACTCACGCATCTCCTTGCAATCAATGTATTTTGTTGTCGTTTACCGTGCCAGCACGTATAGCTTAAATTAATGAGATAGTTAAGACATTCTTGCGATAACTTTCAATCTAAGATTGTTATGATCAATATTCATTTTATGTGAATGTCTAATAAACTTCGGGTGACGATGATGATGATAAAATATATGATAAATGATAAATGAAAATAATACATACTGTTTTACTGACCATCAAAGTCTTCAATAACTGGTATCGCATAACGCAAACGGGTTGGTAAAGAAAAGTGGAAGAACAAAATATTCAGCAATTCCTCTTTTCGCTTCCAATCTTCTTCGTAGAGCAATGAAGAAAAGTTTATCGATGTTGTATTATTCGCACATATGATATCAGAAAAGTACAAACACATTTAAAACTAACATAAGGTAGAACACTGTTCACTAATCATTTTCTGCCCAAGGCTAGAAATAATCACAATTACGGTATTTTACATTACATTTTCATTATCTATTTCGATAGGTACGTGATATCCATTTTCGAGAGTTCCATAGCCACTAAATATACAATACAAGTATTGAATAATTCCTTTCGCATGAGTGGTTGAATATGTCGTTTAAATCTAAA
Organism: Anopheles koliensis; assembly: GCA_000956275.1. Classification (NCBI taxonomy): domain Eukaryota; kingdom Metazoa; phylum Arthropoda; class Insecta; order Diptera; family Culicidae; genus Anopheles; species Anopheles koliensis. Next base: position 17,637 of record JXXB01028825.1, on the reverse strand, counting down.
CCAAATTACTCGATTTCGGGAGAAAAGTTTTCAAGACGAATATCATCTTCGAAACGATGTGATTGAAATTCACAAAAAGCAATAAAATCAGTCAAATTATCTTCTTAGATCAAAATTCTTCGTATCTGAAATGCTTTTAAATGATTAACTATAAATGATTTAAATAAGTCCATGCTCTTTTTATAGGGCTTAACAAACACAAGGTAATTATTCCATTTTTCAGATAAATTATTCCAGCAGTCAATTTTAAGCTTGGTCAATTTAAGATACCGCCTATTTAGATACAACTAAGATACCGCCAAAGTTAACATGTTTTGTTTAGTAGTCGTACCGACAACTGATTCACCAAATGGCATTGTTTGTTGCCACTGCTTATCTTGCTTATGTGCAGAGTTTAAGGATTTCCAGAGTGCATCACATACACATGTACCCGGAACGGACAAGGAATCGGGACCATCGTCGAAACGGTTTAAGGTTGTTATTGCTGCTTTACTACGATGCAACGGGCTACTATCTTCCTAGCGATAGTTTAAGCAGCACGACGAGAAGACTCCTGAAAACAAACCACAGATCCACGGCCTGCAGTAGGATGGAAAAGGCACACGATCGCTGATAGATTCCGTATGGATTGGCGGTACCTGGAAGAATAAACGGATGGAAAAGAAAATATTTATCTTGGCTTGGCAAAAACGAGTTAACAGCCGGAAATGTTGTTGCAGAATAGTTACTCGAGGGGAACTAAAGCGGAGAATAGCTTGCCTTCGCCGGGTATCGTTTTCTGTCGAGCGTGCATCGCTCCAACATCTACTGCACAACGTACCATAGCATGGGAAAAAAAGATGTTAACGAAATGAAAGTCCTCTCAAGGAGTGCATCTCGGTGTCATGTGTACAAGATAAGCAAACATGCTAAATCTTGTAGGGAAAATTCGAAAAGAGTAAACGGCAGTTTGCTGTATGCTAGGTTAGTTATACTTGGATCATGATGTTTTTTTTCCTACCCGGTTTTGATTACATTGTTGTGCTTTCAAAGTGATTTACTATAAACATATCACCAGTACGCTATTGACACTGCTGCGTAGCAGAAGCAAAGAAGCAGTGATTGATTATGGGTGTGTCATTGCATGTGTTGTTAACAGAAGCTCATAGTTTAACGCACTGTTACAGGGTTACTAGGGTTACAGTTTCCTTTGCTTGTTTTAGCGATAAACCAACGCATATTTGTAGTTAATTTATTCATGCAAACAACGATTGGTTGAATATTTGGAAATGTTATTAGTTCCATTGCTTCTGAAGATCATGTTTTAAATCAGTGATCAGCAAGTAAAATATGAATACAAATGAGTCAAATACATAGAAATATATGCAAACCTATTAAGATTCATATCATAACCTGCTATCCATGATAATGTTAAAGTAAGAAGTTAAAAGATTAAATCGCGTGAATTGCATATTAAATTTATATTAGTTATATTGCTCAAATACTTAGCAATTTCATAATCTCAATCATTGTGTAAAATAAAGTGTTCAAAATAAAGCTTATTTATTAGTTAGTTAGTTACATGAATATTGGCTGAATGTTCAATCAACCACTTCGGTGTCGGCTTTATCGGCGGCCTAGAGGTGCCTATACTTCATTAGTCATCTTACATTTCACACAACTTTTACAGAATCTTGCCCATAAATGATCTACAATGGTGTGTTAGTTTTATTTTCGTGTTTTGAAAACAAACTAATTTACAAAATAATAATTAATTGCAAAATTCCAATGTTCCAGCACATGCAGAGGCTATTGTACCATTTGCACCATTAAATCGAGCCATTCCATCCTTTTCTCTTAGACATGTGCACAAAGATTTGTATTAATGTTTACTTATATGCTTTAAATTAAATTTTATGCAGAAACTGCGGTCGTTGGATTTATAATCTGATTAATTATCTCCCATTCAAGTATTTTGTTATACACGATAAGAGAAACGTGGGCTTTGCGTTCGTCGTTTTAAGGATCGATAAAATAATCGAAGTCTTCGAATTAGTTTCCACATTCGGTCATAAATTTTCATTAATATGTACTGAGAAAATTGAGCAATTAATCACACCACACCAGCGATGCCTTTCGCGGATACTACCGTTGTATGGGTACAGTGTAGGCTCATAAAACTGCCACATCATTCAATTAACTGATTCACTGTGCACCTCCTAACGGTTTGGAATCATCGTGACATGCTACTCCCCCAAGAGCAATATTTTTCTCACTCTCATACAACGCCTAATATCTCTCATGCGATTTCTTGGCCCCTTTTGATCTTTCCTGAACTTTTTGTATCGGGGTTTTTTTCCCGCTCAGCTAAGCGCCTCAGCGGTAGGTTCCGAGATTAATTCCGAAAAATAAAGCAAATTTTCACTTGCGCGTGGCAAGATAATGTTCCCAACGGGATGGCACGATGTCGTGTTCCGGAGCTTGGTTTCGTGATTATAGTATATTCGTCAATTCGATAGGTTTACTCATGTTGTGAAAATAGAAACCATATCGCTGGATAAATCTTAGCATCGTGAATACTTTTATTTTGCTTGAATAGATAAACCGTTTTGAAGCGTTGTCCAACATCAAACGTCTTCGGTATCGGTAGTTATCAAACACTTCAAATACGGGAACGTGTTGGATACGTCGCACACCAGTGAAACAGTGCTAGCTCGTGCTGCTGCTGCTTTTATGGTAAGTGTTCGTAGGAAAATATATTCCCAACTGACTATTATCGGAGCGCTTTCAGAATTCTTAAAAGGGAAGAACGATCTTTGAAGATTATGCTACCTCCGATTTTCTGCCTTGCATTTCATGAAACGGGATATGAACTACAGTGGATACATTTTAAGTGTTAAATTTCGTGTGTTTTAAGTTTATGCACAATACTCCTGCAACTGCGGCGATAAAAAAGAATAAATCGATATGGCCGAAGGTGTTTCACTGATTGAGAAAATTTTTCGTATCGTTTGTTATGCTCAAAGCTTCATCAAATACTTTAGCGGTTGTCATACTAATCCGATCTAGTAGGCATGCGAGTGTGCTAATGAAAGTTTCTGTCCGTGATTACCACAGCAGAGAACATTCCGGATCGCAACAGAAGAGAAGAAACTCTTCGCAAAACCACAGCATGGTTGAATGAAATGTAGCACTACCCGGTGCTGATATGAATATTCATACAACATTTTATCCGAGAGAGAGAGACATTTGCAAATGTAGATGCCTACCACGGTTGGTTCACTGTGCTGCTAAGCTGATCTTTTGAAGTTGGTGTTAACGATAAACCACTTTAAGGGCTATGGGGATAGTGAAAGCAATTGTTTTATGCGTAAGAACTTAAGTCAGTAAGAAAAGAGCAAGAAAGCTCTTCAAGATGGGGTGCCATCGGTGTCTAATTGCTTTATTTAACTGCCGAAGAGCGTAAATATAAAAAATAGCTGAAAACCGTTTGTATCCCTCGGCAGGTAATGAAACCGCTACCAACGCTCCCTTAAGCCCTATTTTCCAGTTTATGCCATTGATCGTTATACAATGTGACTGCCAAAGGGATGGGGAAAAATGTAATAAGGTTTTAATAAAAGGATTATAACGAACCACGGACCACGGAGGCTCAGTTTTCCCGTGGTTCCGGGGTGAGTGCGTAAAAAATGAACCATTTTCGGGATTATCCCAATTTTCATCGGCTTTGGCGGTTGGTGGGTTTAGATTTTACTACGAAAGTCGTAGAATTTGACGAAAATCAATGCGAACGGAAGGTTTGTGCGGGCGACCCTTCCTTTACGGCTGTCAAATGCGTTCAAATATTATCCGTCCAATTGCGTGTAAGGTGGTTTGTGGGGTCTAGGATATAGTAGAGATTGATGCGATGGCTTTACGGCAGTCCGTTGGGTATATATATCTGGCACGTGAAATGGGTGAGCAACGATTCCCATTGGAAATCAGTGCAATCCACACGACACATTCAACACATACACACTCACACGGTATTTGCATCCATTCGATGGACGCAAGAATTTATCGATGTTGATTTCAAAAAGGTGAAGCAGTCGGTGAAGGTGAACCCATGGTATCTGGTGGTCAACATCAATGACGTTGCGGGTCCTTTCTCTAGTGGTAGTGTTAGTGTGCGAAAAGTGCGAAAATCAACGAATTCCGCTCGCATTGGGTACGTGGGTAGGTGGCTGTAAAGAAAATCGGTGGAATGTGGTAGTAGCAACCGAACAAATGGATTATGGGCAATCGTAACTCATCCCCAGGGTTAACGATGTCAGTAAAGTCATGTTGAGGATAGCATGTGAGATGCGCGGCAAAAATACAACCGTCGCTAAAAGTGGGCGAAACAAAACCAATAATGTACGAACTATAAAAAGAATCCCTTAGTACCATAACGATGATGCGCGGTCACCATTACGGGAATCAACATAAAGGTGCTATTCGTAGGTATAAAATATTGCTCGCAGCATTTGCGAACCGGGCGAGTAATACATGCGCGCGGTAATGCGACACATTCATAAAAATGACAATAGCGGCTCTCAAACTCGCGCCACCGACTGGAGAGATTTCTTCTTCCACCCAACACAACGGTCGATAAGGTAATAGCCGTTGGCTGTTGCAGATGTACAATTCTTTGGGAGAAAAAAAAAGTACATTTGATTTGCTGCGCTAGCGTCCACGGCGAGTGTCAGATAAGTATTTCAAAGCGCTCGCGAGTGAGTGTGAGTGTTGCTTGTAATCTTAATTACAACGAGTGGAGATAGGTAAGGCAATCAAAATTTGCAATAAAACCGTTTAAAGCGCTAGCTACGCAGGTGCAGGATATTTTGTTACTGATACAGCAATGCTTCCATTTTCAGCTCCTCCAATGCGACGGGGTCGCGCACCGAGAACGGGACACGAGACACGGGTATCGCACATGGCAACTCCAGCTCGCATCAAGTGGTGGTGGGAATCAAGCGAGTAAATAGTAAATGTGTCCGCTATAAACCAGCAATACGGAATGCAGTTAAATAAAACACAGACTCTGTTATGTAGCGGCGAATCAACCGGATGGCCAACCGATACCGACACCGTCTCGCAGCAACACACCACCACGTAGGATCGATAATGATATGAAATCCGGTCGAATGCCAAATCCGTCGGTGAATTAAGCTTTATTTGCCCCTTCCGCTAGGAGGAAAAGGATGATGCGGTAGGGCTACTACGGGATGAGCAGAAAAAGTCGTACAAAGCGCCGATCGATGCAGGTTTGACGCTGTTGCTATTCATCCATTTGCTTGCTTGTTGTTGGTTTAGGAAACGAACCGGGATCGATCGATCTGCTGGTTTGCATTGCCACCCGCCGAGAGAGTGGTGAATGTAAATTGACTTTAGCTCTCGGGGGTCCACTATGGCAAGGACCACATTGGTGTGCAAGTGTGTGTGTGTGTGTGTGTATGTGGGTGTGCAAAAGTAGCTCAAACAGAACAAAGCGACGACGAAAAGGGCATCACTTACCATTGAGAACATGCACGGAGATGGTGTAGTGTTGGTTTGGTCCAATGGAACACGTATAGCTGCCCGAATCTTGCCGGTTGACCTTCGCTATGAAGAGTGTCGAATTGGCTCCTATACTGGTTAAATTCGTTTTGACGCTAAAAGAAACAAAACCAATATTAAAATTTGTACGCGAAATGAATGGATCGGAAATAAATGGTCTAGCTGCTGCTTAATGATAAAATATGGTCCTCTCCAGCTGCCATATGCAGATTTCACGAAATGAAACCCATTTCATGCATAACATGATCAAAGAATAAAATTTCGATGAAAAAGTACCGCCACGCGCTATGCGGGGTGGCTGGAGTCAAAGAGTAGAACTTCGAAAGATCTGATTGATAATTTAATTGTTTTTTTTTGTTTTTGTTGCGTGTTTTAGGAAAACCCGAGTTAACTGCCCATTAGATCGCAATGAATAAATGACGGCGAACGAAACGACGCACTTTTCGGCAGTCAATTTCGAAGCACGGCTCCTCCTAACCACACTGTTGATTGCTGTCAGAAGCGTTCTTTGAGTCGAAAGAAAATGGCTGAAGGAGCGCGGCAGCAAGTTTAAAACCGTTGGTGCATGTTAAGATGAAGCCATGCGATAGCCGTTGAACCTGTTCATCGTTTCATCAGAAATTCTCGAGAAAACGATTCCGCGTGGAAAAACTGTCCTCGGAAGGAGAACCCATTTTCATGGGTTTCTGCACGTAGCGAGACTAAAGAAGAGCCACCGATTTCATCGTACTGCTATTTCGAAGTCGAACTTAAGTAGCGAACAATCATTCCAATGGTCGGTCGGTGATGATAGTATGAAGTATACGAAAAAAAAATTAAATAAATAAAATAAATGGTATTCTGATCTTTGTGCTCCAGGCGGAAGCGAAAGCGGGGCAGCCAAAGTCCTGACAGAGACAGATCGCATTGCTCATTCGATGGAATCTGGTTGATTATCCGTTTCTGATGGATGGTGTATAAGAATGAAATATAAGAGGGAATTATTTCAATTCCATCCTGGGCAGAGGGACTGTTTTTCTCTCCCTCAAATTAGTTTGATTGTTAATTCACCAAATCAACGCTCCGTTTCTCGACATGATTATGACATTTTTCAGAGAAATTACACGTGATATGAGATGCTTAAATTAATTTTTTTAAACCTATTCTTTAACATGCTAGATGGATCGTTTCATAAGCATGTTTTTGTCGGACAAAAAGTTTCACGATGCTTTACAAATATTTACAAAAGTTGCTCACTCGTTAGCGTAAGCGCAGAAGTTTATTTTGTTGGGATGAAACGGAATATTAGCACTGCTTCCGAGGATTTGCAAGTGTTTATCATGCATTGCTGCTTGCCCGTGAGGGTGCTACCGTAGATGAGCCTCATAATTGACCCATTAGCAGGGAGCAGGTGAAACCCGACACACGGCACACGGCACCACCACCGTGCACGAATACCGACGTCACGAGCATGCAATCGAATGAAGTAGCTAACCATAAATGAAACATTTGCGATGGGTACGAATTGTGGCCGAAATCTGATCCACTGATCGTAAACAATCGACGTGACTGTTGGGTGAGTGGCGCTTGAACGGACGGTCCACAGTGAGCACAGCGGCAGGAGCGAAGTCAAATCTTTAGATCTGTGTTCGTAGAAAGGAGATGCGAATGCTTACCTGATACCGCCTCGTGTTATATCGTGGTTGAGAATGTTTTCGTTGTGTATCCAGTAAACGACTGACCGTAACATCGAGATGTGTCGGATTTTGCACATCAGCTTTATCGTTGAACCAACTTCGTAGTACTTATCGTACAGTGGGGCACCTTCCTCATCCACGATGGCCACTTCAGGCGCTGTATTCGTCGGTCCGGATGAAACGGTCCAATTCGGGAATCGGGTTTGGCAGGTGGGAAAGAGAAAGAGAGAGAGAGAGAGAAAGGAGGAGAAAGTTATAAATATATTGTTCTTCCGTTGTTTCTTGGGTTGTTATATTCGCGAGGGAGTTGATGGTACGTTTCGCCCGGGACTTGTGCGTGCGGATGTGATGGTAAAATTGCACCACTGCCCATTGCAAGGCAGCAGGTGTAGAGAGAGAGAGAGAGGGGGTTCGCACTTCTGCACACCGGGTACACAGGTACACCCGTCCGTCCCTTCAGTAACACGGCTCGTGTGTTCGTGTACCGTCGATGTACCGCAGTGAAAGCTTGAGGCACCGAAATCGACATGGAAATGGCACCATAAACGGTTTACAATCCCAACAGGCCTTTCCGTACGATGGGCGCGCAACGCTAGTATTGAGAACTGTACACAACAAACTTTTGGTCTGCATTGTCTGACATTCTCGGTTTTCGTTTTCGTATTCCGTTTTGCAAACATTGTAGCGCCTGAAGGGTGGCAGCAACGAATAACTCATCCTATTTGGTTGCCTTTGGATGTGAGTGAAATCTATAATATATCTTCCTTCAATAATGCGTTCTCTAGGTAACGGGAGGATCGAAGTAGCCACTGAACAGTAAATTTTCATGAACACCTTCGAGCAGGCTACAACATGATATGTCTTTAGTATAAAAAGTACTACAAATGTTCAATATTATCAGCTTCAACACAGTATTAAAGCATTATATGAACAGTAAACTTAATTTATTACGCAACTCGCATAAATTTAACAACTATTAAAAGTTGTACTGTGTCGCAACAATTGGCATGTTATATGGAAAGAAGGGTTACTGAACATCCTTTAATGATAAGCATATTGAATAGCGCTCATTAACCTTTGAAAGCTAACAAAGGGACTTGAAAAGCCTCTTAGTGCTTTCACAACATGCTTGTATAATCTGATTACATTGTTATGTTTCAGGAACTAGTTTCTTCGTTAGTATTGTTCGAAAGTTAAAAAAAAATCAACGAGATCGTAAAACATTAACAAAGCGTAGATTCAATATAATACTTTCTGTGAATCTAAAGGAAACATCCTCCACGATTCGTCTATATTACGATATACCACTCGTCTATAATACGAGTAAAATGTGCTAATCTTGAATACAATGAATAAATGGTCGTATGCATAACAAAACCCAGTTAATTAAAATAACTTATTACACGAATATAGCAAGATTATTATAAGAAGATAACTTTTTTGTTATGAGCCATTCCTTATCCACGCCATAAATACATTCATTTGTACGTAAATTGCATTTGTCGTGGAATGCACAGCAATAAAAATTTAATAGTTTCTGTGATATGATGATTAAACGCACCGGGCGTCTCCATTGATGAAAGAGAAGGCTTGAATAGTACGATTTTACGATGTTTAATGTTAGTTTAATGATAATATGTTTCGTGTATATTTTACAGTGCCAAATGCTAGTCCTAATTCTATGTTGCACTTGTAACACTTGAACAAGAAGCGTATAGGTGTTCGAGGGAAAGTATACTCTTAAGTATTTAATTATATTTCAGTCTTCAGTAGACGCAATCTGAAGCAGGCAGCAGCGTTAATTGGTTTCCGTATGTAAGCTTGGCAGGTGCAATTGTTGTTAAAGCAGTGTATAATAATGGAATGCGGACTTGAAGTGTATCGGAGGGTTGGGAAAATAATGCATCCGAAGCCGCCCGTACCATATGCGTGAGGTCTTGCCACCAATGAGGTGGCAAACTAACAAAGAACTAAAATTCTAACTTGGCTCTTGGCGCTGCCAAGGCGGGGGACTTATGCACCAACAACGGAAGCAACTTTCCTCAAGGGAAGTAATGTGTGTGTGTGTTATTGAGTGCCGTTAACATTCGCAGCATTGCCACCCGATTGACAATCCCTGTTGCGAAGCTGAGGAAGTTCGTGCACCGCGGGGGATTAGTATGTAAATTTATGCACTTCACACAATAGACGGCACAGATCCCTGCCGTCTTCGTGAAGAATGAACAAGTGTGCCCGAAAGGAAAGGGAACTCGTCTGGGTAGCTGGTTATTTATGGATGGCACACGAGAAAATAAACCGAACCGAAGCAGAAATCCTGCGTTTCCGTTTTGTTCGAAAATTTACGGAAGCGCTGATGATGATGAGCGAATAAAAATGAGCTCATAATAGAAAGTTTAATAACCATGGGTGTGCGTGAACGAAATTTGTTGCACACCGTTATCAAGTTCATCATCGTCATGTTTACGATCAGACTTGGTCATAAGAAAGAAAAAAAATAATTGCACGATCATGTTTGGCATAAGGGGAATGTCCTTAGCGGAAAAGCATGCACCAAGTGTTGGTAGAAGTTGTTATTGCGGTTGCCAGCTGTAGTTCTTGCTTTTAGCATCAGACGAGCGCATGGAAATGGTTTTTTGCTGAATAGGAGAGAATGCACTGCGTCAAGATTCTTCTAGAACTGAAATATGAGCAATAACTATGAGCAAGTGTTAGTGGTAAGGTACGATAAGGTAAGGTTTGTAGAATAGATGAAAAAATAATTTTGCAACCAACCAATTTTGATAAGCATTTCTAATGTTAAATAATTACTTTGTGAATTAGTTAGAGTAAATGAAATATATGAAAAAATATGACAAATCTATGTATAGACACGATTTTGGCTCGGATGTGTTAGAGGATATAAAAAATGTAATACTAAACAATAATTTAAAACATGATAAATATTAAGCTCACGGTATTACGTAACATCAACAAACGAATAGGTGCATGTGTAGAATGGATTTGAGTACGGCCTGTTCATGCTGATTCACGTTTATATCATGTGTGAAGTCTTAATTAAGCTGTCCTGAACCGCATTACTATCATACATTCATGAAGGGCACTCGAGATTGGAATTTCTTTGGAGTCAAACAACAGGATTCGGTTTGGAACAAAGGGTGTTTCTCTGCATGCTGTCTTTTCATAATTATAATACAAACCAAATACCTCTACGTTCAGTGTAGTTAAGATTCGCAGAAAACCGTATCCGTTTTGGAGCGGTGAGCAAACACTTGAATCTTAAATTATTATGCTGCTTGCCTACGAATACCGGATATTCTCTTTGCAATTATTTTTTTCTTATTTTACCATCGCTATTAATTGCTTTGCTCTCTTTGCAATTATTTTTTTCTTATTTTACCATCGCTATTAATTGCTTGCTTCTGCTTGCTAGATACAAGCTTAGATGGTAACGCATGACAACCTTGGGTTCACTTTTATTTCTAGGATAAACACAAAAGGAACGGAATTCATTACATAGAATATTTTTCTCTTTATGTGGCTAGGGTAAAGTTTCAGTGTATGATTAATGAGATTAGCATGAGAAGCATCGAACCGCGGGATACGAATACGTAACGAGCCATATCCCGCTGTATCTATAAAACAGGAGAACTAGATCCATACCATCAATTCTTGCGCATGGCCTACTTCGTAGCCTGGTAGAGGATACCAATCCATCGTTTGTTTGGCACGATTGAATCGACGAGTGGTAATTATTAATGTGATCAATGAAGAAAGTTTCCGCGTTGCATCAGCACTATCGACGAGTCACTCATCTCCGAGCGTATTCACACATTCGATCGATCGATTGCCTCCTACACACAAACGAATAAATGATTTCACACGAAAACTATGGCCTGAAACGGCTTAGTCGGCAAAACCTTTATCCACGTTCCGTTTGTAACATGACCACAATTGTACTGAGTGCAATGTGGCACGGGTTAAAGTTGACCAGTGAACAAAATGCGACCTACTTATGTTAAGTAAACTGTTCTGGCATGCACAATCGTAAGGAAAAAACGAAAAAAAAATCAATTTAACAAAATGAAAATGTGCAACGATATTCGCTACGGAAACCCCTTTGAAACCCTTAAAATCTGCCGTAAAAAGTGGCGCAGCTTAACACCACTGTGAAGTATTCATATAAGGTTAGAAAAGTCCCCCGTGTCGGTCGGGGAGGCGGCAAATAAATGGGTTGCAATAAATTTGATTTACCAACTGTACAAGCATTCCACAAATCAAGTTTACCCTCATCTCGATCGAAACCGGCAGCACCAGATCGATGGTGTATCGTGTCGTGTTTGTTTTTTGTTCTTCGAAAACACTAACGCGGTTGGTTTGTGGAAGGTTGCAGAAGGCGCAAGATGCAGCAGTAGGTTGGCGTAACTCCCGAATCGAAACAGACATCTTCCGGGGTGGGTATTTTATTCGCGGCACCGAGTGTGTGCACCGAGCGAATTGACTTTACTTTGGCTTTATTTGCTGTTTTTCTGGTTACCATGCTCTTTTCCAGCTTCTTACGAACCATTTTCTGGGTCGTTAGTCTACTGCAGAAGGGTAGCTGATAGCTTCCTTCCGTCGTTTTTCGTTTTATACATAGCTGGCCGACCGTTCCCACAAGACAAAAGGGGCCGCCGACATCATCCGCCCGTCGCCGCGCTTAAGAAAACGTTCAAACCAAGGCGTTGACGTTCCAAGGCGCTGGCAGCTAGGACAATCGATGGATGGCAAAAGCTTAGCAGGCCGGCCATTACTAGGGATGGGGGTGGGGGGAAGGTATACATCTGGCAGAAATAGTTTGCCACTCTTTCATCATTTCCCGTGCATCGTCCGTTTCGGTGTAAGACGGCGAAAGAAAAAGAAGAGGAGAAAGGTTTAGATGAGATTTAAAAGTTAAGATGATGGGATGGAACATTTCTTCTACGGCTCTTAAGGTATGGGCCAAGAGACTTTACGAGCAGTGAATGAGAGAGAGCCCCGGAAGCTGCGGACACTTGCTTGAGTGTTGAAGTGAGCACGAGGGACACGCGGTGATATATGTTTGTAAGGGTGTGGCGAGGCCAGCAAGAAATGTTTATATCCTGCGTGTGTGTGTATGTGTGCCGGCGGGTCAATCGTGATCGTGTTGATCCCCGGTTGGGGATGTGTTTTTCTTGTTATTCGTTGAAATATTACATGTGTTGTGGATGGAAATCGTATGCGGGGATGCAAACTTTCCTCGCCCATGGTCCGCAGAATGGTTGGAAAATTGAATGGTCCGCCGTAGGAGGAGCGGTTTGGTGATATTTTAGCTGGTAAGCACCAAGAGCTGGGAGTGCATGAGTAAGCATGGAATAACAAGATTGTAGTTTGTGATGTTAAGATATTTGTGGGACGTAAGACAGTTCTCCCCTTTCAGGCTAGATGAAATAATCTCCACGATTACAATGGTTTACGTGTTTCGGAGTATTGCATTAAAAGTAACTGTAGGATGACATTCAAGAAGATATGTTTGGGCACCACTTCAGAAAATGTTTGTCTCGTATCTTGTTATCTTGGCATCTTGGTAATACATAAAACTGTAAATTTGGTTTGATGTAAGTTTGATGAAATCAGACTGTTTTATTTCCATATTATCCGTGATTTAATTGCAGTGTGGTAGAATAGTGAACGCACTTTTTTTTTTCAACTTTTATTGTTGCCTGCCTAGCGAGAAATATTTACAATACATGTAGGATTGTATGCTTTAATAAAAGAAGCTTTTGGACAATATTTGCACAATCAATTGAACACGTGCACTGCTTTGAAGTGTTTGCTTTGATTAATTAAATCATCCATATCACGAAAATACATTCGATTTTTATAGGCTGACTGCAATAAAACGTTTCGTTGCTGTCTACCGATTTTAAATGGATTACAGAGCAGAACGCTGAAACTTTAGCAGATTTTTACACAGATTGCGTTACGAATCATCGCACAATAGGTAAGAAACACGCATGCCTACACGAAAAGGGAAATTGCGATAGAATTTGTGATGGAAATTCTCTTCGATCGCGGTTGGAAAACCGATGAGTGGTCGTAAAATGTTGAGGACGCTATAAAAATCAATTGCAGTCATAAAACCATATTTTATGGGTTTTCTATGGCGATGATGTTTTCTGGCGAGCTGTTTTCTAACGTTTTTTTCCGAACGAAACAGTGCTTTGTAGAAATTAAAAGTTTTTATCTGTGATTGTTTGTACAATTTGTTGTTATAAAAACGACTGTAGCATTTGATTTTTGTGGTAAATGCATTGAAAATTCTGAAACTGTTAATGACTAACAACATCGTTAGTTAGCGTCCGGAAGAGAGAAAACTATTAGGTTTTATGCATATTTATACTACAATTCCGCTTGCAGTGGCCGTTTCAAATTGTTTTCCTTATGCACGTTCCGGTAGATGCTAATGAGCTTGAACGAAGCCCAACACACTCTAAATTTATGGCCCGCCTCAGAGACAGCTTAAAAGCTTTTCCAATCTGTCCATACGCCTTACACTTTTCTTAATCGTTTCAAATGGGCTGTAGCTGCAAAGAAGAAATGAAAAGAACACGGTTTGATAGCATCTGCCTTCGAGAGTGGTGTGGCAAAATTTTTGGCATAAATAAGTGTGCCCTCTCACTAGCCCGATGCACGCAATCGTCCTCGGTAGCAGGACATCCTTCGTGATTCGTTCGAAGGAAAAATAAAATACTGCAATTCCGAATAAAAAACTAAGTAGCAAGTTATTATAATAATTTATATCTGGGCACAATTAGAAAGTTCTACCGTTTCCGACCAACGGGCAATCTCGTTTCTGGTGAATGCGAGGTAGAGAGGAAGAGAGAGAGAGAGAGAGAAGAAATGAGAGAATTTCTGCAGTACAAGACAAAGAGACGTAGAGTTTTACCCGTGGTCACAAGCAGTTGCTAGTTTTTGTTGTGGTTTATGCAGTTATAAATAACGAATGGATTACTTTTTGACTAAAAAAATAAATGACAAAAAAAGGTTACATAGCTCAGGATGTTTGGGTTGATAATTTTTTTTGTATACATAAACCGCCGAATATCACGAGTGACAGCATAAAACGGTGCGACATGATTCATGAGCAGTCCGGATATAGTGTTTTCCGCCGTCAGATAATTTCTTCGACCACTGCCCAAAGCAACCTTTATTCTCTAGTCAAGCTGTATAATTATTTTACCTGTTCGTGTTGGACCGTACAGTGACTGCATAGCGGTTGGACATTATTCCCGGAAGTTGGCCAAGGACAACACCATCGAGCAATGGGGAACGCTTTACTCCAATTCCCTGTTATCAAAGAAGGTGTCGCCGGTCACCAGCTGGTGGGAAATAACAAAAAAAGCGAGTTCGTTTGCCTTCCGTTCGGCCCATTTCTAGCGCACCCATTTGCTTCGGGACAGATGGAACATCGTAGGCTCCGGCGGGGTTTCGAAGTTATCTTAATTTGCCTCATTACTGTCCGAAAGCGAACCTCCTCGCACCGGTAATGGCGGTGAATCATTTTCGGGTGACAGTTTTGCCGGTCAAAAGGTATTTTGTTGCTTTTTTTGTAGTTATGATTCTGGACGTAAATCAACACCGTTGAATTGTCTTAAGGACGACTGTTCGCAGGACTTCGTTTGATAAAGGAATGTATACGAATCAGCACCGTCATCGTGAAGGGTCACCGCGCTAGCGATAGCGTAAAATAGCTGGTGATAACGTTTGCAAGTGACACCGTAGTCGCCGAAATTCCACCCAAAAACAAACTAGCGTCTTGTCCCCGTGCCTAGCGTTGGTCAAAACTTCGTTTACCTGTTGTTGGGAACCGTTTCGGCCACCCATTCATCTTCCACAGTTGTTCACACAGCGGCACAAAAGTACTGAGACGATTGTGGCTCTTACACGTTTTGGGTAAAGATGGTAGCAAATGCTTCGCAAAAGGCAGTATTTTATTCTTTGCAAGATGAAAAGGGTTGCGAAGCTTAAATCGGAGCGCGTTGGGCGGGAAGCAAAGTTGGCTGTGGGTAGCAGTCAGATAATGAAGACTGAAGTTTGTGGAATTAATTACTGGAGATTGGTGTAGAAGATAATTTTCAATTAAATGCCACCGGTGGAAGATTTGAGCTTCATCTTCCGGAAACAAACATGTTTCTTGGTAGTAAATTTATCTTTGTTTGTATCGCACTGTGTCCAGCAAGAGCGACGGTGGTGGTTAAACAACGCTTGTAACATTCTAAAGCAAAGTTTATCGAGCAAAAATTGCGGAATGTTTTACAAGGTATTTTGTAACCTGTTATAAAACATTTCCGAATAGATATTTATAGTTCCTATGATAATAATACAGCAACATTTGGTGGGTGTAACAGATGTAACAACATTTGGTAGGTTCCATCAGAGCGACCATGTAATGCTAAAATGACCTAATGTCGTTTCGTTGTATCAAATTATCTTGAAGCTTGAACCAAACTACTCTACTGTCTCACTGCAAACTCGACGTATCCAATTTCGTAAAGGTTCAGTTGAGTCAGCTCTAACCAAGTTGCGCTCCGGATTTCGATGTCCTTGTGAAGGTTGAGTGCGTCAGAAATTGAATCGAACTGTACACTAGATTGCCTACGACTCAATTTCGTACGGTGCGGTCGGCAGGGTGGTCGGAAACGGTGTAATTGATATCACCGAGATCCATTATTTTCTCTGGACTCTTACTTATGGTCTCACATTACGGACGGAAGTGCTCTCGGATGTGTGAGTAAGTGTTAAATGTTCCGGCAGAGGATACTCTAAATATTTGGTCGTTTTGATAAAAGATGGTGAAGTGTGCTTCTGTTTTATACGGTTCGGGATCGGCCACCGAGACGTTTGGTTGATATAAGTGTGTAAAAATGGTAAGAACGGGGAAACACCGAAAGCATTTTGTGGATGAAATGTTTTGAAAGTGATTAATATTTGAAATATTCTATTTCATTTAACTATTTCATTCATCCTTCCTATGTTTTGGGCAATTAAGTAGATTATCAAAGTTTATATGATTTAAAAATTTTCGCTTAATCACTGTTTCAAAGAACTATAAAATATCCCTTTCTCAAAAAAAAATAATGTACATTTAGGAAGTAAATTTAAACAATTCAATTCCAATAAATCGCAGAAATCGTTGAATTAAACATAACTGCAACTAAATTAAATGAAAAGTATTTATACAGCTGATTGTGAAACAAAAGTCTATCAAACAATAAGCCAATCCAAGCAACCACAGATTTCAAAAAGAGTTATATTTGGAATCATTGCGGTAGCACAATCTTTTTCCAAACCGAAGCAACGTTTCCAAACATTCGCCGTTTTTATCGCGATTGAATAGTTTGGCCGTGTAAATTATCTGTTTCAAAATCGAAATGGAGCGCAGATTTGAAACTACGTACAGGCAAGATTATACGCATCGATTGGAGAACCGGGAGTTGGCCTTGCAACGCAAGATGGACGCGAATTTGCCAGGAAGTTGCTTTTCTCCACCTCTATCTTGTACGGTGGCCTTAGTTACGAACGATGAAAAAAGAAAGAACATCGACTTTGAATCTGAGGTGAAGAAAAAAGATCTGGCACAGTGTGGCTCAAATAGATTTGTAAAAAATCTTGCAAAAACACACCCCGAGCTGTATACCGAAATTAAAGCCACCCATCCGTGGCAGAAACGTGCCGGTGGTTCACCGCTGAAATCAAGCTACCAGCTAGACTATGACCGCATGCCAGAGCGGTTACCGTGTCCGATGGGTGACTTGTCGGAAGCTGATCGATGGCCAGATTGGAAGTATTTTCAGCGTGAATGCAACGGCATCCCTTCATGCAATGGGCCGAACGGTGGACAATGTTCTTGTCAACTTTGCCCTCAAACGGCCGAAAGTGATGCAGACAGGATGCCTGGATATGGCTGCGTGTATGCAATATCGAATATACCAAAAAGTTACATCATTTCAAGTCACTGGCCAGAACGAGAGTGGAAACATACGACCACCAATGGAACGGAATATCGCGATAAAGTGGATCGTCTGGGTGGGGTTGTACTACGGGAAAACATGCATGACCATAGCCGTTGTACAACACCGCGAAATTGTCGGCATAGATTCTTTTTGTAAATGAACTGTAAATAAAGTCGTGATGCTGTTTGTTGTGACGAGAAAAAAATAACATCAACTAGTTGTTGTGTGTTGTAAATATTCGTAGTATAATTCCCAAGTATTTTTAAAACCTATGCCATTATAATCACTACTTGTGTTAGCAATAAACTGTTATTACTAACCGGTAGCGTTGGTCCTGTTAAATGACCAGGTTTATGAATCATTTGGCCATTTGAGATGTTAATTTTATTGCAAAG
>JXXB01028795.1:0-11434 GCA_000956275.1 Anopheles koliensis | reverse complement strand
TGTGTTTTGATAATTTCAAAAACAAATTAAATTTTCAAACGACAAGATTAACTCAGTAATTTAAAAACAATCTTCCTTCTTTTACATACCTCAACCAATCGCGCAATCAACGCTTCCTCCTTTTCCTTATCGGAGTCCGTCTTGTTTCTTTCTGGCTGCGCCATCAGCAATCGGATTTCGTACTCCAAATCTGCCTGCTCCTGCTCCAGCCGATGCATACGCCGTCTGAAAAACATACAGCATAATTAGTTCGTTGCACCAAAATTGCACCCGTGCAGTCCACAACTTACAAGTACATCAGCTCCGCTTGCCGTCGGAAGAGTTCGTTCTTTTCATTCACCAGCTCGAATAGTTGCATGATCAAATCCTCCACTTCTTTCGAGTTGGCCTGCAGCCGAAAGTCGAGATCGATGTCCGCCTCGACACCCTCGCAACGCTCGCGAATCATTTTCTCCAGCACGATGCCCTGCTTCTCCAGCCCCTGCTGCTGCGTCTCGATGATCTGCAGCTCTTGGTGAATTTCCTTCAATGGCAGCATTTTGATGGGCTTCCGTTCTGGTAGCGGTGCCGCGATCATTGGCAGTGCCGGGGCTGGTCCTTTGCGTCGTTTCCACTTACCCTGGGATGATTTGTTCGAGAGTATGGAAAGCGCTCCACTACCACTGCCGGGGTTTCCAAAACTGTGACCCTCGCTGGTTGTTGGCGAACTTTGCGACTGTCGGTTTCGATTCTGGGCCTCTTTATTGTCTTTCATTTTTTCCCACTGTCGTTCGCTGGTGATGGTACCGGCGCCATGTATCGGGGATTCTGGACCATCATCGTCCAGTACGAGTGGAACTATGATTCGTCGATAGACGACGGATTCATTGCTTGTCGCTCGACTAACGGAATCAGCTGGTTCACGATCGCTAGTGTTAAGCAGACTAGCATCGACGGCGAGTAAACGTTGGCTAGGTGATCGAGTTAATCCGACACTTCCTTCCTCCAAATTCGAAGGTTGCTTAGGTGTTGAGGACGAGCTGGGTATTGGTGGTGGTGCCGGAGCTAGACGCTTCTTGCGCGGTGTTGTTAACGTTCCACTGCCACTGTTGTTGGAAAGATTTTCTACTGACGTCGTGTCACCACTAGCTGTTGAAATGGGCTGCAACTGTACCACTGGGATGGAAGATCCACCCGTTGCCAGCGGAATATCGGGCGCCTTGCCCTTCTTGCGACGATGCGGAGCAACGATTGATGAAGGACCACTCTCGAGACTAGACGCAAGTGAAACATTCGAACTGCTAAGCCGGCTACTCGACATCAGCGAGTTGTCCAACGAACTAATCGAATCGTTGTAAGCATGCGCTTTGCGTGGCGTCGGTACCGGTGTACGCCGTGGTGACGGTTTCGATACGGGTACTATTTCCGGTTCGTCCGTAGGCCCATCGTTGTCCTCGTCGTCGAACGGATTCGCGGGAACAGGTTTTGGTGTTTTAACCTTCGGTGGCGGTGGTCGAGGTGGTTTCGCTATCGGAGACTGCGGCGTTTCATCGTCCTCGTCCTCACTTCCGAAGGGATTTGTGCTAACGCGACGCATTGTCGGAACAGGCTTACCTCCTGGAACCTGACGCAATTCAACAATTTTTTCGTTCGCCTCACCATCGTCATCGTCGCCGAATGGATTCAGATCAGAGGGGTATTGCTCTTCGTTGTTAGATGTATCTTTTTCTTCTTTAACATCCTCTTTTTCCACTTCCTTGTCGATCTTTTGCACAGGTGCAGCAGTCTTTACTTCCTCCTTCTCTTTCTCAGGCACTTTTGATATTGTTAGCGTGTCGTCTTGCGTAGTTTCACTAGGCACCAATAGCTTGCTCTCAGTACTTTCTGAAGCTTCCACAACAGGCAATATTTTCAACTCAGTACTTTCGTTCTCTTCAGGCACGTTAGAATCTTTCGGAAGGATTTCCGGTTCTAAAGCAGATGTTAGTGTTTCAGTATCCAAAATCACGGCAGCGCCTGCAGGTGGTGTATCCTTCTCAACGTCATCTGAGATCTGTGCGGGTGGTTCCTCGAGAGGTTTGCTTGTTTTATCTTCTTCAACTGCATGAATCATTTCACGTTTCAATTCACTGGCTTCAATTGTTTCTGTCACGTGCGTAGTTACCGATCGTTGTTCATCATCCAACTTTTCTGCACCGGTCTCCTCAACGATGTCAACTGTTGGCGATTCGGATACTTGCTTCTCATCCAACGGTTTAGTTTCAATGTGCTCTTCCAATTTCAACGATACCGGTTGCTCGGATACTGCGTTTGATGTTATTGCAGTTTCTGCTGAACTGCTCTTCTCAGAATCTTTAGATACAATAAGCTTCGACGTAATTACATTCTCCGTTAGGTCATTTTCGTTCGCATGAGTCACACGATCGACAATGAGCTGGTGCACCTCATCCGATTTCTGATTTCCCAATTCTTCGTCATCCAAACCTTGAACCAACTTTTCAAACTCATCCTCCACATCGGGCTCGTCGGCTGAATCATCCTCAGAATCTTCCGCATCTTCTTCTGTTTCTATCGCTTGTGCTTCATCATGTCCGTTGGAATTATCCCGAACGGAAGTTGACGGTGGTTCAGTGGCTGGTAAATCGGGCGGTTTATCTTCATTCTGCTCCTGGTCTTTGAGCGTTTCCTTTAGGAAGTTACTCATCCGTGTCTTACGCTCTAGATTGGACGATTTCTCCTCATCGCTCAGTGGAGCCGATTCGAAGAATGATATCCGATCGAGCAGTTTGCTGCTGCGAACGTTCCGAGACACGCCAACGACGATCGGTGCGTTCGGTTTGCGCTCGACAACTGCCGAATGGTTGCTGCCCTCCGACGACGCGGACGATTCGCGCCGCTGCTCGAGCTGTATCTCCTCGTCCGGACACGTTTCACAGCAGTACTCGCCATCCGTTTCCGTTTCGTAAAAGCTCCCCACGGTCAACTGCGTACCGCAGCGGGCACACTTGAGACACGATCGATGATAGCTTTTCTCGCCGAAGCTGATGCGCTCTGCCAGGAAGATGGGATTACTACAACGGTTGCAGGAAGCACGCTTAGGAACGCCTACAAATGCCGGTATGCTTGCCATCTGCGGATTAGTAGAAAGCAACGCATTATTGGCTAATGGTCAGTCGGAGCGAAGCGAATAGAGCGTTCGAAATAGGGCATGGCGAAGAATTTGGCTTGGCGTGTACCCCGCTGTGTACACGGAACAGATTCGTTTAAAACAAAAGAAAAGGTACAAACATTAAGACACAAAACAATCATCTGTCGAAGGAACGGCACAGAGACATCCGAATAACAAAACCAAGAGATGCTACGTAGACACGAACATTGGAATGGGGAAACTAACGTGACAATAAATTTAAAAGCAGCACGAAAATGAAAAGCGTTAAAGCGAAGTAAATGTTCCGTTGATTAATCGCTTGCCTTATCGCATTGCATGCGGATGTTACACGCTACCACTCGGACGCATTGCGGAAATAATCGTATTAGTTCAGTCGTACGGTGGAAAAGGTAAATGGAAATTTGTCTGTTAATTTTTCGCAACTAAACGGCTGTATCATCCCTTCCGTAGGTGTAGCATATCGTTTGCAGGTGAGCAAATGTCTAGCGGTTAGGTGGTGGTGGCTTTAGCATGAAATGTGTGTCACTTAAGCCATGCCTATGCCAAATTCGAACAACAAAATCGAACGAATGGAAATTAATCAAATTACCTGAGCCTTGAGATGTTTTTCGTTGGTGCAGTCAGCAAAAGTTCCAGCAACTGCCGGGTAATCGGTATAGTGAGGACTTGGTATTGGAACGGAGTAAAGGTTCGCTGTCTTGCCTTGCCTGCCCTCCGGTTCTTTCCGGTTGAGCGATCAGTGTTTGATGGTGAAATTTACTAGACGTTCGTTGTGTAACTGACCGGCACTTTTTGCGTTTTGCTTTTGCACGATGCGATCGATTTCTTTTCCACTAAACGTTGCGCGCGATGGTAACAGCGGGGATTTTTTTTACGAATAACCTTCTGTTTAGTTGCGATGTCTTAAATTTTGCGGCACACTGCGGGTGACGATGGTATTAAACTATTGGTGCTAATTGTGGTAGTGGTGGTGGTGGTGATGGTGATCGTAACGCTTTTCTACAAACACTCTTATATGCTTAACAGTCTCTGCGGACAATACTAAACGCGGAAAACAGACAAACTATGTCTAACACACACGCACACACAAAGGGAGATTTATGCTCAGTTTTGGTATGGATTCTATATGATTTGTTCGTTCTGCTCCTTCAGTTCGCGTTATCGCACAAGAACAATGCTCCTGTGGTTGGTTTCAGGCGATAGAGATTCGTCAAAATAATATTCCAGGGTGAGTTTCCAGGTTTGTGGCACTCCAGATGATCCTTTTACAGTTCGGAGATGTCTTTCGCATTCGATGATCTACGCTAACGCTTAGTTAACGTTGCTCTTCCTAAGGGTGTATTTGGTTTTATATTTTTGTTCTGGTTCTAGTTCACTGCGCCGACGGTATCTAAGGTTGCTCAGGCCGCTTTCTGTTTGGTGTCTCCGGCGCAGTCTAATAGATTCCTTCGTTTAGCAGAAAATTTCCGGCTTATATTGGCCGACTATATCCAGGCTGTTGCTGTCCTCCTGCGTTTTTTTTAACATTCATCATCCAGAAATACACCGTAGACCGAGATGGATGAATATTTCACAATTGATAACATTTTTATGTCGTGTAGAGCGTGTCGGCGATAGCATTACAAGAAACGAGAAGACAAAGAAAGAGAAAGAGAAAAATAGAGAACACACAGTGAGCATATGCTGCTTCATGTTATTGCATTCCACACTTTGACCACACTAACGATCAAATAAACACCACAATTAAACAGAGTTGGTTAGCAGAGAGTGTGATTAGTGACAAAGCTAGAGTGCATTACGTACTTTTCAATGTGCTATTAACTACAAGTCAAAACGGAACCGATGTCAACCGGTTGAGCAGCGATCGTCTACTAACTATAACGTGGCGAGATATGCATTACGCCGCTCTGTTCTTGTCTCTTTCTAGCACATTTGCATCGAAAGTAACACCTACAGCATCATCATTTGGTCATCGCTGCTGCTCTCCCTCCCTCTGCATCGTGGCATGTGCTTTATCTCTCTTTCTATCAAAGAAAAACCTTATCTCATCATGATGACTCAGGTGCGACGATCAGAACACAACGGGAACGAGAAACGCCGGCTGAAATGCCTGTTTGCGCGTAGAACACATATTGATTTAAGCTAAGACCGAACGTGTCTAGCATGAAGTATGTACAAGGGGGAGCTGCATTAAAAACACAACCATCGCCGGTACCAATGTAGATGTGCAGCGTCTGTCACGGTTAGGTTTCGAACACACGTGCTGCGGATAATGCGTAATGTTTGTCGAAAACCAACAAAACGTCGTTGAACTTTACAAACCATAATCTTCAGGTGCTTCATTTTTCAGGTGCTGCCAGAAATAGAGCTCCAGGTTGGGGTTTTCAATTCGCTACATCACGGCCACAAAGTCACATTGCGTTACACCACAGCCATAGTGAAAGTTTAAACGTGTTAAAATTGACACATTTAACGGAACCAACGGACCGGGGCGTGTAGTGTAGGGGAGTGCCCATTCAGCTTTGAGTGCACCTTCTTACGAACACTAAAATCCATTAACCTCACCTACTATTTTTAAATCGACCGTATCGGGAATCGCGACCATGCCCGTTCGATTGTAGTTCAATCAGTTGAAATCAGTGGAGCGCATAACGCTTTTCAGCGGCAGCATTAGACACGTTGGACAATAGAACTCTACTTTGTTGGTGGCATTGCATCGGAAGAAGATGCCACTTTTCTACCATACACAGAAAGGGAAGAGAAGCCGTTCCCAGTTTTCCATCACACTTCCGGTTTAATTTTCCGGAGTGCACTTCCGTTGTTGGGCACGCGTGTTGCACTTTTGCGATGGTATCGCGTGCAGAGCCAAGAGGAAATGTAGCGTATGGTATTGTCGAATAATTTTAGGGAAGATGAAATCAACAATGCGCGACTCCAATTTTCAACGTTGCTGATGAACAAAGCGATCGGACAGTCTACCATCACTGTGACCAATTGTGTACACGCTCCATGTCTGGATGAAAAGTAGATAATGTTTAGTTTTGTTTTCATGGTGTGATTTATCAAAATGTCGTGCCACAAACAATTTGTTATTGTACAATCAAAACTCACTCAATCCATTGCGATCACAACGACTGTACGTACACAACCAAATACGACCAGCCCCCAAGTAAAGAGTAAATCATACACCATTGTACGAAAAATGTATACCAACCTAACCAATTCCTCGCTTTTGGCGATTCCGTTAAAAAAAAAAACAAACATCAAACACATGCATCAAGAGCGAGTGCCCACGTAGTAATGCAAACAAAAAAAACGGCATGCATGAAGAATTGGTCACCTTCACGACATGCAACCGGCGTGCTCTCTACCCGCCGGTATACGGAACTACATATAATTTGCCATCATTATTGTACGTTTCCTTCCCGCGCACTCACCAGCGAGGTAATATTCTATCACGATTACAGATAGCGTGAGCCATTTTCCCCTTCACGATCGCTCACTTCTTTTCTTCCCGCGTGTTATGCAGCGTTATTCATCCCATGAGCTTTAAGCTTTTCTTCGATCGTCCATTTCTTTTCTGCAATCCAATTATTCCGCATTCGGACGGTTAACCTAGAAATCCTTCGCCACCCATCATCCCGCGCCCGCACCGATTCGATGTGATTATGGTAATGATGATATTATGGACAGATACAACAGACAGGCGAATTGATGGACACGGTGGGAAATACGGTCTAATACACATGACTAGAGGCTGCCGACATAACGGGTCTATCTTTTAGGGCAACTTCAGCCGGTGGGAAGACAAGCGCGGAGCGAGTTTGCAAATGGACTTCTTTTTAGTTCGGTTCGGTAAGGTTATGATGGTATACGAAAACGACAGACTACATGAGCTTATTTACACAAAATTACCCATATCGTACTAGTTAACAGGGTGTTCCACTAGCGAATATATGTTTATGTTACAAGTCGTAAAACCATCGTTTATTTAGTTATTCAATGATCCATGATCCTGAAGTGAAGCATGGAAGAATAGATCTACACAGCTACTAATTCTCATGCACGACGCAACATTCAAAGCAAGCAAAGGCCTAACTGTTCACATGGATAAGGACCTCTCCTTCCCTCTCCGTCTCTTTCCCACAAGCACACCACACGGAAGTGAAAGCATTAGTATCTTCGTTCCACCGACCGGACGAAGGATCGTGAATTTATGGACCATTCATTATCCGCGCCACTTACCTTCGAGGGTAGGTCGTCGGTCTTGGTGTCCTTAGCGACGGTCTTCTTGTTCGCTGGTTCTGCAAAGGTGTATCACGACGATGATGCCAGGAGTTGCACCGTTGATTTATCACCATTATGCCACGCGCATGAAAGAGAAAGGAAAAGAAATGGCTGTTAATTAACACTATCGGATATCGGATTCGAAGCCCTCGTTCGTTCGCTAACACACTTTTCTTCTACGTCACTATTATTTTGAACAATCATAATACAACTGGAACGCAAGGAACGGCATGCATTGCACAAAAAACCTGAAAAAACATTCTCTAACGACCTTCATAAATCAATTTGCATGCAGTTGATTTTATTGCAATTGCTATCATTCATTGATCATTTTAATACCCTCGCTATCGGCAGTCAAATGCGCACGACTAGGCACAGCTATCACCTGGCCATGATCGCAGAATCATTTACCATTGCGGATCACTGTCAACCGATCGACCATTAATTGGTAGGCACTCCTAACTCGGTCTGTCTTTCGCGTGCCTAAGCTGTTGGCCGACTAGGCATACTGGTTATGGTCATAAAATAGAATTACTACCACCGTGACGTGCTGTGCTGCGGTGTGTTTGTGTACCGGTTGCGTTTTATCCACCTAATGTCCACCTAACCATGTCCTCAGGCGGTTAATTCTTGTATGCATTGTAAACAACACACCACACGCCACCACCACTCGCCAGTGTGAAAGTAGTGGTTGCGCATAAAACACAACACGAAGAAAAGGTAGAGACAGCACGTCAAGATGGTTATGATTAGAAGCCAGTGCCCATGTCCCGCTGGAGAGCCACGGCTAGGGTCATGTTTTGCTCCACGTTTGTGCGCCTCTAACCTACCTTGATTGCTGAACACTCGGTAGTACTGCGACAGGTAGGTGAGAATTGAGAATCGATCCGGCACCTCGTATTTGACCATATCAGCCGGATCCAGCAGCGACGGTATGCCGAGATGTTGCTCCGCGATGGTGAACGCTAGTTCATTGTTGTAGTACACGTTGTCCTTGCTGAGGCTTGCAAAATCGCTGCAAAACGATGCACAAGCCGGAGAATCCAGTTGTTGACGAAGGCACACATGCAATAGGCGCACACCGACACACAGACAATCACACCATCACGCAACGCAACGCGTATGAAGGATGAAATGGAATTAAAATAACACTGTTAGTAAAATGAACTCAAATATTGAATTTATAAATTCGAAATAAAAAACGGAAACACTCGTACATTTTAGGTTAGTGATTAATCACATCCAATAGCATCATTCTTTTAAACACCACCAACATCACCGGAAAACAATATTCAAATCACTCTAGCAATCGTGCCCAAATTTTGCATACTTCAGCACCACAAAAACTCTACTGTTTATACAACTTTGATTCGATCTTATGTCAGAGCAACCAACCAAGGTAAACATTCAAACTTTGCTAACGGTCAAAATTCAAATCGAGCCAGCGTCCACTATTTCGCGTCACCAATTAAAATTCCGAAAGGGTTTAGGCATACTAATATGTTGGCATCTCAGCAATACGTGCACCAATGTGACCACATCCGGGCTACCGAAAGGCTTCTCAGCAAACAGCGCGCTTGTTAATATTAATTTTAAACATTCCCGATCCACAAGGGTGAGACCTTTCTCTAAAAAAAACACACACATACACACGCACACACTTGGCACGACCGCGATTCGTTGCTTTGTTACCCGCACATTGCCTCAATATGCTCCAAAAGGATTTTCTTTTGGAAAATGGAAAATTAAAACACTACCAAACGATAAACACGATCCACCACGACCACTCGTAACTCGTAACACACGCAGCAAAGAGCACTCTTTCAAACTCACTCAACCTCCCACAAATCACACGCACACTCGCATACACACACACAAACAGAAACGCGAAATATCAACACATCAAAGTACACCGAGGGAGGCGCGGCGAACCGTTCGGAACTAACGATTTCAAAACAAAACTCGGAAAAACTCGGATACTTACTAGTGTGGTGTAAAGACGATTGGTTTAGTATCTATCGCGTATTGGTGGTGGAGTGGTTGTTCGTTTTTTTATATGGTTTTGTTGTTTTTTTTTTTGATTGGAAGCAAGAAGCCGAAAAAATATTCGATTAGAAAGCGTTAGTAATGGCGCGAGCATGTGTGTTTCTGTCAGTTGCGAAAGCGGGGATTGGGGTTATTATCAGCTTCGTTTACGCGGCAGATGTATCGAAGCATCGAGTGTAATGTTGTTCGATTGTTTTGTACTGTTAGTTCAACAACTGTGTGGTTTGTGTTTCGGAAAAGCGCTTTCGCGGGGAAAGCAGGAAGGACGCAAGGAAGCACCCGTCGATACTTACATCAGATCCGGCCGGAAGTTGTGGATGATGGCGCAGAATGCTAGCCCGTCCCGCCAAGAGGTGCTCATGTTCGTGATTTTAACATCTTTGTAGCCTTCGGCTATCCGGCGGCACCATAGTTCTAGTGCCTTCGTTCCACGACGCTCGGACATGCTAAATGCTCTGCACGGAATACGGAAAAGGCACAAATATACGCGATCGGTTAGTGTCACGGTGACTTTGACAACAACAGGCGGCACGGCAATGGTTCGGAGTATTTCGGTATCAAAACAGAAACGCGACACACAACGCTCACGACGGTTTCGACGTCCGGTCCGGTAGGGCTCTCGTTAAACACTGACTAAAGGCTAGTTGTGG
Source organism: Anopheles koliensis (assembly GCA_000956275.1). Classification (NCBI taxonomy): domain Eukaryota; kingdom Metazoa; phylum Arthropoda; class Insecta; order Diptera; family Culicidae; genus Anopheles; species Anopheles koliensis. Next base: position 1,303 of record JXXB01028795.1, on the reverse strand, counting down.
ATGGTGTGCGCGAGCACGAGCCCCTTGGTGTGTCGCAGGGGCCACCATGGACGCACCGATGCGTGCAAGACCGACCCCGCGCCCGTACGTACACACTTACAGCCCGCTTGGTCAACAACGCGCAACAACAAAAACCCGTCGCGCCTTCCCCACCCCTTACACGCTTTCCTTCACCTGCGACTATGGTGACCCAAGCGCGCAAGTGGTTCCGCTCGGGGTTCGTCACTTGCACACCCGTCGCTGTCGTTATCGTCTCGGGGCTTATGGGAGCGGTGGGAGAACGGTTCGTCGTCTCTTTCGCTGTCGATGGAGAGGGCGAGGGTTACACGCTGTACGGCTTAGAGCCGGTCGGATAGTATGTATGTGTGTGTGTATTTTTTTTTTCTTCAACCCAACATAACCGCGGTGCGCGGTGTGTTTTGCTTTTTCTTTCGAATCATTAAGCCGCTTGCTGACAAGCTCTACCCTGTCTGATCCCGGCGCTACAATCATTCGAGGCTTTTCCTTTGCTCACTCTCTTTCCGGCGAAGCCTTGGTAAGCGGTGATTTATACAAACACCAGGGAGTCCCCTTTTCCCCTGTCAAGGATAGTAAAGGTCGCGCTCGACTCAAAGCCAAAGCATGAATGAAGGAGTCAAAACATTGAAGGCTTGTTTACGGTTTCTTCATCGCCACCGCTGGCCCGCCGCTTTAAATGAAGTCGTCGTTTGCAACGTGGTGTTTACGATAATACATGCAATTGAAAGGTTCACTGTTGGCGTATTCGTCGCATAGTATGGGAAATACGATTATATTCCGTCTCCCCCTTTTTTGTTCTTCCCATGTTTGGGCCGTCATCTTAAGATGGTCAATCAAGAAGGAAGATCTCACGGGCCCTCCATGCAATAAAAGGAACTAACTAGCCGGCAGCGTGCGCGTGAGTCGGAAGTACCTTTTATATCCTTCTTCACTACCGGGCGGCAGCAATCGAGTGGACCTCTCTTCCGTATTATATTGCCAGTTTCCAATCAGCCACTACGGCCACCAATCAACAACCCCGCTCGGTTGACCATTTATGGAGAGCGACCTCGTGCGCCTCACGGCGGCGAACCCAAGAGACCGGAAACGTACGAAACGGGTTCTTTGGACCCTATGCGAATTGCGACGGACGACGGACGGCAGCGACCGATGTGATTGAGTAATGTATTTTTACCAAATAGGGATAATCTTGCTAGCTGTCAGAGGAAGTAAACACCAACTAGCTCATGTTGTGCAGTAAACATGGATGCTAGAAAGCTTCCAAGGGCAGGGTTTTTGTAAAAAT
>JXXB01028767.1:0-10828 GCA_000956275.1 Anopheles koliensis | reverse complement strand
TTAAGAACAGTTGGATAGTACCACAAAGTGCAGTTAATTTGAAATTTATGTTGAGATTAGAAAATAATGCACTTCATGCGGAAAGAACAACTAGTGTTAACAAGTACTGCATTCTTAGTTGAGTTAACCCATTTAACCCAACCCAAACCATTTTGTTAATCCTTGTAGATAACGTTTTGTTTCTGCCGGAAAATGTCCTCCTGGGAAACTCGACTGCTTCATCACGTAACAGATAGTTTGCAGATAGTAGTGAAATTTAGAACATATGTTAGCTAACATGTTTATAGCGTGTTTATTTACTTTCTTCCAGTTAGTGCGGTAATTTATTGCTTATTTTACAACATGTCTGTTAACAGTAAGCTTTCCAATTACTCCCTTGCTGTTTGTATGGTAAGTCTGATGACCAATGTTGTTAGAATTTTCAAACAGTTTTTTGAATTTTTTCCGTGTGCTTGCTCAGCGCTATATCTAGAACTTGCAAGGAAAAATCGACGTCGGCTTTGGTTATGCACATCGGAGGCTTAATTCTAAGGACCTGTTGAGAGGAAGGGAACAGTACAATATTCGTTTCGTTAGTCTAGCTCGCGTTGGTAAAGATTGGTCATTTGCTGCTGTATGAAACCAGCTTTAAGTTGAGGAATATAATGTAAAAGGCACATGAATACATGCCACATGAATGGGTCGGTTATAGGAAAACTACTTACATTTGCATTCAGACCGCCGCGACCGAATAACACGCCCATGTCTTTGCACATTTCCCAGATATCAACAAAATGAGGGGCACTTAAATGCTGCCGAGTTTCTTTATCAGCTACAAGCTCCACGCCAATCATCAATCCCTGTGAGAGTAAAGTCAAAGCAGGCAATTATCAGTAAATCATCAGTTTTCGACGCCCCTTGTCGAGGGCCATTGGGACTCAGCAGCCCTAGCGCAGTTCGTGAAAAGCAGCAAAGATGAAAGCATCTGCAGAAGTTAGTTGCGTCTTCACCGTGGTGCTATTGTTCTGGATACACCCCACCGTTCGTGGCACCAAAATCTGGCACCCAAGAGTAGAGTTTATGAATCCTGTCAACTGGGCGCATGGCGAAATACCAACACACGGTCAATCGATAGTGTTTCCTCGTAAGCTGAACGCGCTTGTTGGTCTGCCGGAGGGAATCCTTTCGACCTCTTGGTTCATCCTTCCCCAGCAAGGTGGTTTGCTCTTACCAGATCATTCGTTTTCGTTAAACATATTGTCTGTTGAGCTACCAGAAGTGGCTGTTGCCGTTTTCAAAGCACCCGGCCGAACACCGTACTACGCAGGCGATAATTGGGTGAAATACGACGAGATACGTGCTACCCGTCAACTTCCCAATGGGGCTGTACCACATTCCGAGCGTATACCGTGTCAGTATGAAGAGGCCGTTTTCGAAGTGGACAAGAGCATACCGAAACCTGTTGACATGCAGTACCATGAATCGATCGTACTAGGAAATGTGCGGTTCGGTGCCGCGATCGAGGGAGTGGAAAATTTTCAACACTTCATATCATCTGAGCTGGGACAATTTTTGTTCTACAACGCCGAAGACACACTCATCCGCCAAGGCAAGTGTGCCAATGCGGAAAAGTGTCCGTGTCAGGAGGAGCGCCAAATGGATGCGATATGCTCGAACACAGTTTGCGCCACGCCCCACTGTCTTTCACCGATACGGCCATCCGGTCACTGCTGCCCTATTTGTGGGAGTGTATTTCGCATGGATATGGCCTCGTTTTCGGGGGCGTTTAATTTGCAATCGTTTACGGACAAGCTGAGTCGAAAGATAGCCTCCGCGGAAGTGGAGGAAGTAGATGTGGAATATCATGTCGGAATCGACCGTTCAGCGGGCGCCAACGTCGTACAACTGATCATCGTGGACAAGGATGAATACGGCGAAAGAAGTGTTCGCATGATGAATAGTCTGCAGCCATTTTTTGAAAAACAATTCTCATCTGGTAACTCGCAATCTACGGTCCGGTTGCTCAGATTAGTTTCACCAAACGCTCCAATCTCTTTTCCCACAGGTTTCCACATCACGCATGCCGGACAGCCTCATACACCTTTCGAGGGAGGACAATTGCTAGGATTTATATTGTTCACCATGATCGCCACGTCAACCTTCTTTAGCGCCCTTTATGTGTACCATTACGACGACACGTTGCTACCGCGCTTGCGGGCGGCGATACGAAATCGACAGTTTTTTACAACTCCATTCGTTTTTGCACGCTTCGACCCAAATAGCGAGGGAGACGGGCTTTCGGTGGATGTCAACTTTGCCAGCGGTGTAGAAACTGTGAACGAATCACGCGAGGACACGGTAGCTACTGTGGTCACGGAGAATGCGTCTTCCTTCGACAACCCGATGTTTGAACAACCGTCACTCAAGGTGGATACTGCTGCGGAAGCTTTCGACGATGTGGAGTTGAGTGTAAAATAACATGTTACTCTTACCTTGCCACGGACGTCACCGATAACATCGTGCTTATCGCGGAGTCGTTCTAATCCCTTCAAGAAATAGGTTCCTACCTCCAGTGAGTTCTTTTGCAGTTCTTCCTCGTCGATGACCTGCAGCAAAACAAAAAAGTAACATAAGCTGATGTTCAAATAATAGTGGCCAAATAAATGCTGGTTTAATGTCGCTCACATCTAGAACCGCTATTCCAACGGCACATGCCAGGGGATTGCCTCCGAAGGTGTTGAAGTGTAAAGCCTGGGAAAGGACCTCGGCGACTTTTCGTGAAGTAACTACGGCACCGAGTGGGAACCCATTGCCGATGCCCTTAGCCATCGTCACTATATCGGGCACGATGTCGTGGCCCTCGAATCCCCAGTAGTGTTCACCAGTACGTCCAAACCCGGACTGCACCTCGTCCGCAATGAACAGCCCACCATTAGCTCGAACGAGCTCTGCGGCACGCTTGATGTAACCTTTCGTATATTGAACGGAGCCTCCAACGCCTTGGATGGATTCTGCAAACATTCCTGCCACCTTTCCGCGGGGCAGCGAGTATTTGAAAATCTGCTCCAGCTGTTCGTAGTACATATCCGTCGCCTTGCACTGACCCTCCTGGCAGTCGCAGCTACGTGTTGTTTGTACAGGTGAATCACGGCAGTGCTTGCCACCCCAGATTCCCGTATACGGATCCGGATTCATGGCATGATGGATGCCGCTATTGACATTAGGCAAAGGATAGCGCCAGGTGGAATGTGCTGTTAGACCCATCGTGTACGGGGACGCACCGTGGTAAGCGTTTCGGAAACTGATGATATCGTGGTTCCCGGTGTACAAGCGTGCGATCATCATAGCCAAATCGTTTGCTTCCGAACCGGAGTTGACAAAGTACACGTTCTTCAGGTCCCCTGGCAACTTCGCCACCAGCTTCTCGGCATACTCGTGCAGTTTGGGATGCATGTAGATGTTCGTTGTATGCCACAGGGTACGCAGCTGTTCCTCGAGGGCGGCATTTACTTTTCTAAAAATGTTAATTCGGATCAGTTTTCTTCGAGAAATGGTATATTAGTACGCAACTTACGGGTGACAGTGGCCGACGGATACGGTAACGATTCCACCGAACATGTCCAAATAACTTTTTTCTTGATCAAAAAGCTGTGTGCCACTTCCTTTGTGAATAAGCAACGGTTTCTTGTAGTAGGACGTCACATTTGGAGTTAAATATTGCTTGCGGAGTTTTACGACCTCGTCGTAACTTTGTCCACTGTACGTCGGAGGGTCCTGTAGTTTGTGCGTCTCTGGATGTTGAGTAATGGGCTGGGTGGTCAGCGTTCGTGTAACCGTTTGACCGCTGACGGCACGAGCTGTTGATGATGTAAAAATTTACGGGTAGCGAAAATACTACGATTAGTTATTCTAATACAACTAAATTGAAATGATGACTATGAAAGCAGACTAGCAATTTAACAATATAAATTCTGAATTCATAAACTCGTTAAATTTACAATAAATAAATCATTTTATAAAAATGTAGGTTAAAATGCATGATGCACACCACTAGTGTACCATGTGCAAGTAATTGTTACATCACAGTGTCGCGGGCGGGAAAAAGACGCGCAAACAAATCATATCAGTTACACACATGCAATGGCTGAACTGGTCTGTGAGTAATTAAAATCAAGTGCCAGTTGGTAAATTCTACTCCCGAAGCTTGCTTCATTCGTTTCGAGAGAATATTCATTCATTCTCGTTTGTTGTTGTAGTTCTTCGAAGTTCTTCGAACGTGTTTCAAAAAGTCATGGGCGGCAAAGCCCATCCACCAGCGATAGACTTCGATTGAACGTGATCGTGAAGGTCAAGTTTATTTACATTTTTATATGCGCATCGGAAATGCCTGTATTTAATTCACTTTTTCCAAACACCATAGCCGGTATTTGTTGTAGTGGTCCTGTATGGTGGGAGTTAAACCGGTTCAGCAAAAATCAGTGATCTCGTTGCTGCAAGTTTTGCTGCTCAAGCGTTACCGTTGGGATGCGTTGGCAATATAATCGAAAACCAACCGAGAGAATACTGATCGAGAGTTCGAGCGTATCAGTGATGATGCTGTTCTCTTTTGTCTCATATTCACGCGGCCCCTTAAGAACAGCTTCGGCCAGTTTGCGACCTTTTATCAAGAACACGGTGCGATAGGAGCTAAAAATAGACCGATTCTAACATAATCACGACCCCAGCCGGTTATTCGTCGTTAACCATGGTACCACCACAATTGGTGCGTACGATCCAATGATGAAAGAGAAAGAATTTTTATTTTTTTATATTGCGCCAGTCTCCATCGTCTCCTGTTTCTGCTAAAGGGGAGAACGAAAATTGTGTCACTTGTGTGGCCCGCAAGAGATCATCGTTCAAGCAGACAATAAACTCTTCTGACCTGCTCATGGCCACATTCACGTTCACCAACGAGTTGCTAGCTTTTGCAACTGGATAGATGCTTTATTAGTTTTGTCCTAAAGGAACGACCTCGAACTTCGTACAGAAGGGTGCCATTGAACGGCGGACTTGCAGAATCTCACGTACGCACAGCGCAATATGCTGTACATGATCTATGTTAACGTGTAAATCATACACCTTTAACGGTCTGCGGAAACACGTGTAACAAAGCAGTGCGAACACATTCACAACACCGTTAGTCTTTTTTTTTCAAACAAAGAAATGTTTCATTCCAGCATACGTATTTATTTGTGTAGCATCACACAACCGACGGCTTCAACTAGGTAGTTGAATTATCTCACCAGTCATCACTAACTAACCTGATAAGGTTCGCAGATTCATCAGCAGCATGATGAAGCTTTCGTTTCTTGCACTTTACAAAACAAAAACAGGGAAAATCAGAAAAGGAGTGTTACGGATTAGTAAAAAGACCGGCTTTTTTATACTTTCAACCGAACGACAGTTTCACTTCGAAAAGCCAGTTCTTCTGAACGTACGTTTGTTGCTATGAGTGCGTCACTGAGTGTTCCGCAGTAATGATCTTTTGCGTTCAACGGCCAACGTACGACTGGCCGGATCAGATGAAAACGAACAAAACGAAAGACCTGTCTTCACCCAAACGTGTTCCCTTGCGATCGGTGTCGATGTACAATATGCATCAACGGAATTTTATATTCAAATGAAGTACAAACTAACAAAAGTGTTTCTTTTTATATTGGTCATGCCACATCATTATCTTAATTTTATTCCAATCTTTTATACCAACCTGCACGATGACCTGCATAAAGTATCGCTATTGCTATCATCCTTTTCGTTGCAATTGCTTACCTTGTTGCGATAGCTGAAAATTATTCATGTTTGATTTCCCGGGAGCAATGAATACTAGTGAAGTAGAATACGTTTGCGAGTACAAGGAATCTGTATTTAAAATTTCCATTGCTATTATTACAGTAAAGTATAATCTGGGCTTTCAATTAGATTGTTATTCAATTCAATTACACAGAAAAACGTGTTTTAAAAATGTTTGTATAACAAACACATTAAAATACTGTGCTGTTGATTTAGTGTTAAGGCTAATTTTAGCTGATGAATGGAAAATATTGGAATTGGAAACGGTGTGTTTAAAATATTCAAAGCCACGCAAACCCCAATCGGATGGTTAGTTTGAAAACCTGCCGCAGATGGCATTATTATTCTTAAATACGATGCAAATGGCAACACTGTACGTATTGTCAAACTATTGATAGTTAACGTCATGATTATGTTTATAAACGAGAACGTCTGCGGAGAAAGGAAATTTTTCGTTCCATTTTCATCACATTAATATCGCGATCGACAAATTATCGCCGTTTTGTGTACGAAAATCGAAAGCTTAGTGAATAGCAAATCGTGTTGAACGTTTGTTATTGTCGCACACCAATGTGCTGGGCTTAAAGGCGTTCTCTCGATTGCCCATGCGATTGCCCATGTCGCTCGGATGCTCTGAGACTGGAAAATATCAACTCTTCGGATCAATTCACGCGGTAATCGGTAAAGCTTTCAGCACTGACTAAAACAAGTATTGAGTCGGCTCGAAAGTGAAAAGGTGAGCAAATATTCAGAAACTGTGTGTTTCTGTGTTACTAGTGTCCTTTGTTATTGACGAATGACTGCAGTGAAAACTAGCAACAACAATTGCAACAACGTAGGTGGAGGTGAAGAAAACATTCGCTAGTGAAAGTGATAAACAAAATCAAACTGTATGGGAAGATCGCATATTTTATGTGTAGTGTATTAATGTGAATATATTTAGTTTGGCCATAAACGGCTTTGAAAGCAAGCTCCTTTAATTGAGGGTAAGTTTGTAACTTTTTATTGCTCTTCTAAAATGTGTTTATGTGTACAATTAGAATGCGGTATTAGTTACAAAACTTAGTCCGTACATTTCAGCTATCGAACATAATCTCTTATGTTCATAATAAACATAATCTTATGTTTCAGGCTTGATGTGCGCTTGAATGCTGCGTACGAATTAAATTATATTGTGCATATTAAGAGAAAGCTGAAGAAATTGTTTGAACTATCAGAAATAGGATAATGCGGGGAAGCCGCAAATAGCGTTTGAGTTAAAGAGTCAAGCACTTCGTTGTAAACATGCCGATTTTGAATGTCATGAGGATTGTCAAATTCGTATGAAAGTGACAGCTGACGAAGGGAGAGCATGTGAGCGTGAGTGAGAACGAGAGAGAAAGGGAGAGAGATAAAGAGAGAGGGACAGAGTGAGTATAGCGAATACACGACGGAATCGGGTGGTGTGAGCGAAAACGAGAAAAGCTGAAAAGTCCATCAAAAAAGCAGGCACTAAACGCAGCAGTCGAAGAGGTTTACAGAAAACGCGAGGAAAAATGAATGTTTTGTGAAAAGGATCGTCAGTGTAATTGCTTGTTATAATCACGTTCCAAGTGCGTATGATAATTGCAATTGCCGTGTGTAGTTCATCAACTATTCTCTGTACAAAGGATAATAGCAATGCTTTGAGAATAGTGACCTCAAGGATTCTGATACTGTTGTTGTTGCTGTTGTCCCAGTGCTTCTGCTCAGCATACGACACCAGCTATAAGGATTTGATATTAGTTCCTCAGCTCTCACCTTCGGCTTACTAGTAACAGAAAGATTAGCACACAAAAAGCTAGCTCGATATTTGCAACAAGAAACTGTGTGTCGGCCAAGTGGAATAGTCCAGTGTCAATAACACTCGTCAGTGCTGTAGCGCTAACTATAACAGCAGCTTCAAACAGGAATCTCATTTTTGCATATGCAGACTCCAAATATCGCCAACAGGCGTATCCAACTAGTAGAGGCGATCGGGATAATTCATGTAAGGATGCAGAATAGCCACTAATTTATTAATCTTTTTAGTGATATTTTACACGTTAGAGAAGGCGGAGTAAAGCAGACAGAAGGACTTCATACTGAAGTTCGTTTGAGATATTTCAGAAGGATATCGGTGCAGAACGTATCTAACGTTAGTATCGTTAGTAACCTAAACATACTTTCCTAGAAAGATGTTGATATCGTATTTCCTGTGGGAAATTTAAGACATTTACAATAATAGAAGCAGCATCAGTTTACCCCTGTGTCAGAGAGTTACCTCTCTGGCAGATTTAAAGCATAGTTCATTCGTTTTCAGTCAGTCTTGCGTCATGCTAAAACACTTTATACACAGAAGTAAAACTCGACGTATACTACAACGCGACTTATTTCTATAACCTATTTTTAATGATCATATTACATTTTGGTTTATTTCAGATTCTTATATAAGCTATTCAATGTAGAGTACGCAACGGAGTAGACTGAAAACTTCGATCCAAAGAGTGCGATTCTCATAATCGCTCGTTGGGTGAATGCATCAACAAGCGATTGCGATCGGCGGTGGCAAAGAGCACAATGCAAAGCTTGGAAACGACAGCATGCCAAGAAGCCGACGTAAGCATAAACGACCAACAGTGGCAAGATTACAGTACTACCATAGATCCCAAATGTAACCGTTGTCTTTTTTTTCAGTTTATGCTAAATGATGCTTACTGTAAGCTGAGAAAGTCTCCCACAAGGCAATCGTCGTTGCTAATAGATCCTCCACCGCAGTACCCCAATCTGCCTAGCCCATTACTTAACGATAGCACACCGTTGTTTAACACATCGTCCTCGGGCGACAGTCCTAACCCAGCATCACCATCAACAACTTTCGCTTCCCTTAGTGCTGGTCATCACTCTACGTCACCGCCAGCGACATTGCTGGCCTCACCCTCGCCATCGTCCTCACCGCCCAGCAGAACGACGACGGCGACGAAGGCGACAACAACTAAACCAACAACACCGACTGACAACAACACAAAACCTTTGAACAACGCGTCTTTTAACCATCATCATCAGTTGGAAAAGCGATTGGCATCGGACCCGTCCGGTTTCGGGAGTGGATCTCCGTCTAAAAAAACGAAACTTTCATCATCTTCATCGTCTTCGTCGTCGTCTGCTGCTGGTTCTGCTGCTGTTGGTGGTCCTTTCCATGCTTTCTCGCCAGCGCCCTCTTCGTCTTCCGTCCTTTTCCGGCATCATCACCATCAACATCAACACCACCATAACAGTGGAGGAGATGCAGGCAGTGGGGGCAGTGGGAACAGTGTTTCTCCGTTTAGTCCAGTGCAGCAACAATCACAGAGGCTCACCGGAAGTCAATCGTGTTCCTCAATAACGTCGGGCGGGGCAACTGGACACGGAGGCGGTAGTGAGAGATTAAACATACATGACAAGCTTAGGGAATTGTATCTGGAGCTGCTTGCAGAAGACACTACTGAAAGCGACAAGCTTTGCCTAAGGAATACGTCTTTTCTGCTGGAAAAATTAATCCTGCGTGAGCAGCTGAACACACTGATCGTGAATCTGTACCCAGGCAACAAAGGATATTCGCTCGCATTTCGAATAGGAACGCAGGATGATGTGGGACGCAATGTAGGTATTCAAGATGGTGTCATAAAACCCATGAACCCATTACCAACACTCGTTACAGATTCTGAAAAGTGGAGCAACAGCAAACAATGCTACTATTTCGTCGATGGGTACGGGAGTTGGTCCACCGTCCGCTTCCGGTCTCGACTCATTGACGGTAAATGCTGGTGATCTCAATAGCGAAAATCTGCAGGAAACCATTCGATGGCCATACGAGGAGGACGATCTGCTAGACTCTATCGACCGGGAGGAGCTTCCGTTGGTGTTAGTGGATATACTTGAGAACAAGTGCCCTGCGTTGTTCTACTGCGGTTGTGTGGTTGCGGAAGTACGCGATTATCGGCAATCGTTTCCTATATTTACCTGTGATACTTTCCACGTTCTGCTGAAACCCACCAACCAGGTGAGCGCGGAGTCCACAAATAGTACATTTGGTATTTGGTGACGTTCTCCTTATTGCTCCTTATTTAATGTTTTAGACCCTACTTGCCGATGTGAACATCCTAACGGCGGATGGAGAGTGGAGTGCTGAAGACAAACTTGTACTGGAAAGTCAGATAGTACTGGCAACTGCGGAACCGCTTTGTCTCGATCCAAATCCGGCGGTTGGGATGATGGCTATCAACCAGCAACACCGACGACAATTGCTCAATACCGCACCGATTCGCCGACAGGCGAAAAAATTCTCACAAATCGCCGTGAACCGTAAGAGAAAAACGGATCAATTCACTCACAATTTCGGGCTAGAGCTGAGCGACTTTATCAATAAGTACCGAGCGCGGCCACCCCGACAGCAGAGCGCTCGACGGGGTGTGGTTAGCTTTACATTGCCCAAGAAACCGTCCGAGGTGGTACCAACGGTGAACTTGCCTAGTCTGGACCTGCCCGAGCTGGCAATACCCACCGAGGTAAACGTGGAAAAATATGCACGCAAGTATGAAGCTCCCAAAGAGAGCCGAGACTGCATACCCCAGCTGATAGAGGAGTACATTCTGGAAACCGATCGTATCGTAAATCGAGGCGATACCCGTGTTTATCACATCAAGCTATCTATTTTTCAACGTCCGTCAAACTCGGAGTATCTTGGTGAGCTGTACGTTGACCGAGACTATCGGGAGAACGAGCGGAACGGAGAAGCTTGTCAATTTTCCCTAGGTACCCGCGCACATGCCCATCGGTACATTCAACAATTTACGGAAATATTCACCGAGGAGGGACGAAAATCTGTCAAAATCACGCATCTTGTTCCTGGGCAGGTTCCAAAGGTGTTACTCACAGCAGGCATGCGAGAACAGGGTGCGCAGCAGCAGCAGCAATTGCAACAACAGCAGCAACAATTACAACACCAGTTACAACAACAACAACAGCAGCTTCAGCAGCAGCA
>JXXB01028756.1:0-18355 GCA_000956275.1 Anopheles koliensis | reverse complement strand
ACAAAAACGTTAACAAACTGTTACAATTGGAGTAAGTTTCTCTGTTAGAATTGTATAATATCAATGTACCAATCAATGTAATTTCGATTTATATTTAGTGCCACTGCTTTAGTGTCTGCTGCTGGTTTGGCATGACAAATTTGTTGCTATTTTGTTATGTTCATTCCGCCCAGCCCCATATTTATATTTAACCCATACAGTGCCGATCAAATTAACAGACCCACTGTACAAATAGATGTTTGCTTTTTATTGCTATGAAATATTTTTCCTTTTTGATTTATATTGTGTGCATGGTAATATCCATGTAAGTACTTTATTTAAAAAATCGAATACTTTCGTTAAAACATAAATTAAACGCGATACGTTCGATCTCCTTATGCATCAAAATAAGATTTTATGATTAAATTAATTTCGCTATGAAAATAACATGACACACATAGCAATACGGCCAGACCGTTCCTAATAAATAAAAAAAATACAGTACATGAATATTTGTCTATGTTCATTTAAGAAGTATTCATGTAATGCAAAATAATATGCTTACCTAGTTATATAAACTCTAGGTATATTAAATATATGAAGCATTAAATTTAAAAATAGTTATAGCTGATTTGTGTGGTTTGGTTTTATAATTTTGACCAGCACTGTATGTTGTCAAGAAGTGCTCCAAACGAAGCTTTTTAGAACCCAAATAGCTTTTACATGTCAAGCTTTTAACTGTCAGCTCGATAAGAGGATACAAACTCGATAACTGGATACAAATAAACCATTAATGGAATTTAGTTTTCAATTGAATAATTAAACGATGAAATGTTCCTAACTAACCGCAGCAATGTATTATTTCAAAGTAGAAACTACCGATTATATTTGGCAGGAATAAATGAAAGCTTTGGTTGGCCTAGCGAAAGCTTTGAATACCCTCAAAGCTTTTTCTACATTTAAACTACGCTTTCTCGGTAGCCATATTTAGAAACGAATGAAAGCTTTTTTATACTCAAGCCCTAAGCTTTTCGAAGACGCTTTTGTCTTTCTTTTGACATTTCCATTCTGCTAGGTCAAGCACAAAATGAATTTTAATCCGCCAGCATGTAGACGGATTAAACAAATGTAGCTGGAAAAACAAAGAACCAATGTAATATTACAAGTACACCCTATTCCTTACGCATATCGTCTCTAAATGGTGATGCAATGGATTTGAGGAGTTTAATGTTGGAATACTTCAAGCCTTTTTCGCAGGTTGCCCGCATGCGGCAGACGGATTTACCGATGGTTTTGAGAATGATTTTTACGATCCCTATCGCTGCCTTTCTATATTATTCTACAGCCGCGTTGTCCGCTCAAGGGTACGGACGGAGCAAAAACTCAAGGTTTTTACCCTCCGTTCAGACGTATGTTCCTTTGCCTTTTCGTTTTCCTGTTCCCGCGGCTACTGCGTGCTGATGGCTTTACCCCGCGCACACAAGCGTTTTTGGATTTTATTGTTTTATTATATGGTTTGCTTTTTTTCCTCCGTCTTTTATCGTCCTTCTCACCTTCCCTTCGGCGACCCTTACGGGTTTCTTTTTCCCATTTGGTTCTTTCTTTGTTCCTGTATCGTCAAAACCGACGGCATCGTTTCGGGGTTCTCCATTTCCCGAACCCTCGAGCGTTTCAAGAAACATAAGCAAAAAGAAAAAAGCACGCCGTTTGCCCTTTCTTCAACGACTTCAAGTTGGGCTTGAGCATGTGTGTATTTATAAATGTTGTTTTTTGGTGAATGTTTTGCCCGCTAGTTCCACGAACCACCGTCTGTGCGTCTCGTTCACATATGACAAAGGGACAAAACCGACCGAAAACGATTCCAGCAAAGACATCTAAAACTGCTCGGCGTTCTCACGCTGTCGGAAGATTCGCGCTTAATGGTTTGATAGCACGGTCGTGTTTGAATGTAGTAAGAGATCATGCACATGCAAACACATACATTGCCATTATACAATCTCGACAACGTCAAAGTGGAGATGTTACCATATCGACATCTCACTAGTCTTGGGCATATGAAGTGACACCGTAAATCCGGAAAGGTACGGGCAAGAATCTGGCGGTACACGCGATGCTTATGCAAGGTTTCCTACCCAAAACACAACAGAAGACACAAACCCGTCGACATGTTGTACGGTATGACAGTCCACGTGGAGTCCATTCTTTTTTAGGCACTAATGAGAAAAACGGTTACAGACGGAGTTATTTCTTGTGCTGCTCTGACTTGGAGTTTGCGTGAACTTTGTGCTATTTACTTATAAGCAAAAGAACAGAAAACAATTGGTTGTCGCTCTGCTAATTATCGAAAGAATTTTGGGTTTGGGTTTTTTGTTATTTTTTGTACAAAGGCTTTACGCGTGCGAAAGTTGTTTGCATTTATTAATTAATTTATTCATTTTTTTCTTTATTTAATATTATTATTCTTTATTTAACAATTCCAAAAAATCCAAGAAGAGGCAGGCCAAAAAAATATTAAAACGATTTAAACATACAAAAATGAAGCAGCAAGTACAGTGCGTCGTCTCGTACACAAGTGTGTTTTGTAGCGAATTCGCAAACCGAGCGGTTAACGCCACGCACACAGCTATAGACCGTACCTACTCCTTAGGATATAAAGGGGTGCGGTAGGAGTATAGGAGTAAAGCGAGAAAGGGGTGGAGATGGGTACATGCTCAGAGTATAACGACGGTGATGGTGGTAGTGGGCTCACCATTCGATCGATCAAGCAAGCACACGACGTTGCTGTGTAACTCGAGAGAGCGTGAACTCTCGGTGGCGCATGTAGTGGTATACCTTCCTGCACGCTTGTGTACTCATTGCCCTCTGGCGCTATTACGGAGCAAAAGAAGCGAAAAGAAAGAGGCTTTGCGTTTTTTGTTTGCGCACAAGGCATCATCCCGCATCGGTTGCCGTAGGGATCGATACTTGGCGAAGGAAAAACTGCTTTGAAATCCGGGCAGGGTTGCTCGTCGCATTCAATCGCAATTTAATAATAAATCAGTGACAAAAAAATGTTTCGAAAATAGTACAGGTGATACGGGTGAGGGATATCTGTTAATTCTTTGGGCAGTGTTTTGTTTTAAAAGTTGCAGAAATAACTCTTGTAAAATTGTATTCAGAAAAAATGCCACGGAAACACTGTTTATAAACACGGAGTCGTTTCTCGCTGAAGCTGAAAGAATATCGAGGGACGCCGCGCTACCAAAACGAAGAAGTGGCGTCCTCAACCTCTGATTCCCTCTTCCTTTTTTTCTTTTTTCTCCCGCTCGCTCTCTCTTTCTCTCTTTCTCTCTTGCGCACGCTTTCACGTTCTTGGTGCGCAGTGTACCGCGACCTCAACCGGTTTTCCGCGTCTTTTCATCCCCTCCCGATCGGTGGCTTCCTTTTCCCCTCGTCATACCATAGGATCAGCAATTCACGTTTTTCGTTCGCTGCTTTCTATTACCAGAACCCGTTCTTCTCGCTGGGTCGAATGTATGTACATGTTGATATATAAAAACGCTGCCCTCTGAAGTCACATACATAGGGGAGCGGAAAAAAGATCCCTTCGATTGTTTCACATATGCAGCAGCGGAAGGTACATAGTCTAATTCTGGTAAAGAAACCGAGAAAACCCTTCGCCAGGTCGCCAAGCATAAACGAGGAAAAAAGCCCTGGGTAGCTCTAGGCAGCAACGAATGTGGTTATATACCCCGGGGTTTGTACGGCGGCAGGAACGACCATAAATTATGAGTATCAGTCCCCGGGTTTTGTAGACGCCGCACCCTACGTTCGCAATCCCTCCGTTCCCATTCTTTGATATACATTTTACTTTATAAATTTCTACCTGACAGAAATATATTTCGCCGTCCTTTTGTGTATCGTGTTCAGTCTGTTTTTGCTGTTCTTAAACAGATAGCAGAAAATAGTAAGAAATTGTAATTAATTTCGTGACGGGTAGTTCAATATATCTCCAACAGCAAATATTTCTAATTTCAAATACTATATGTCATGAAGAACCTAAAGTTGGTTTAATTTTCAATCACATTGTTCATATGTTTGTTTGTTTCCGCTTGGTTTGCTCTAAAAACTATATTAAATACGGAGTCGTATGCGTTAAAAATGTTATTTTTTAAGAATTTTTCATACGAAGAAAGGTACTGGAAAGCCTCATAGGAGGATCAAGCAATGAGCACTTGCTTTCTGGGCCTGCACGAGCAAAATCGAAAACGTCAGCCGGAGCATCATTTGTCTCTTTCTATCGCACGTCCTCTTTGTATTATACATACATATTATATAAATATCAATACACATACCAATCTTTTCGCACCTTTGCAAACACACTTGGAGAAGTCCGAAAGTTCGTAAGTGTTTTTTTTTCTTCATTGAATATTATAGTACTTAGAAAATAGGAAACGGGAGAGCCATGTGCACGCGGCGTGTGTTACTTTGTCTAAGTATGAGGCTGTGCATAAGTATGTGTGTGTGTGGTTCATGTACTGCGCAATTAAGATTGCTCTGTGTGGTGTGCTGTGAGACGAAGAAATGGTGGTGTTTGTGTTTGGAGGGATAGTATTCGCATGATGTTGCCAAGTCTCGGTCGATGCTAGGAACGGCAAGAAATATACGATGACATTGGCACTGGGTTACACCAGCGTGGGAGAGGAAATGCTTGTGACTCCCTGCTTCCCTGCGCTTTGTCTACAGAATCTACCCAAACCAAGCGTCGGCTGCTGGTGTACGACCCGAACAGGGTGCTATATATAATGCGTGGGAAATAGAAGCCAAGTGGCAAGACTTGCCCGCAAAGAGGGAAAGAGACCAACCGATCCGGGAATGCGTATGTGTTCGTGTCGGTGGCAACTCCGTATTGGCTACATGACCGTTTGGAAGTGGCGTGCATGTAGTGCGCACTCACACACACGCAACGCTTTTATAAAATGCTTTACCCGGCCTGCTGTCCATGATGTCATGATGGTGAAATAACGACAAGCTCCAACCAGAGCAGGAAACACCGATCGCTCTATCTCTGTTCGACTTTAATTGTTCTCGATCGAGAATATCTATCATTATAATCCGGCAAGACGCTGTAATGTTTCAGCGGTCAGCAGAAAGCTTTCTATCATTTACCACTATCGTGGCGTGCTTTTTTTAAATCTATACAATCACTACCATCGCTCACGTGCGCAACCGTAGTCTTAGCAAAGGCTTTGTGTGCGTGTATCGATTGAGTCTGAACTCAGCATCAGGGAGATGAATTCGTTTGTTATTTTGTGTTATTTTTGCACATACGCTCACATCGTACCGCTCGCAGATGAGAAAATAAATCTAATTTGATAACGCCACATGGGTAAAACTGTCAAATGTCAACCCGAACAATAAAAAATGGGCACGAAATGTTGTGCATTTGTGTGCGTAGAAGCGCGCGCGCGCGCGCTCTTTAATGACCCTTCTGCTCGTCTGACTTGGATGTTTTATTTTGTATGGGATTTTTCCTCTCAACCATCTTTCATTATCATACCGCTTGTTAGTAACTGCAGCAAGCCATTTCGCACACACTCACCCTTGCTCGCTGTCTCTATCGCTCCAAATCTCGCACTTAATTTTCTAATAGCGCGAATGGAAAAAAGATACCGCTGACGCTTCATCGTTTGCTTGCATAGACGGTCGAACATGAGTGTGTGTGTGTGTTTGTGTTTGTTTGAGCGAAGGTACGTCATTAGTATTGGTGAGAGCTAGATCAGTTTGTTTCGCACAGTGTGACGGGTACGTGCGGTTGCGTGCGTGAGTGTGTGTGTGTGCGTATGAATGGCTCACATTGTTTGTTTCTTAGTGAACGGAGCGAACCTTGGAATTGAACCACGGAGTTGCTTTTTCCTTTCTTTTTCGCGTACATATAGAAAGCGGTCGATTTTGCCGGTTTGTTTGCCTGGCGTCCCTGTTTGTCCTATTGGCATTTGATGAACGTTCAATAATAACTAACGCTCGCACTCACCCACACGGGGCATCGATGGTACGATGGCACCGTACCGGTCGACGGTGTTGCAAAACATGCCGCGCTCACTCTATCATGCTGATTTACCGTTTGTTGTCATATTTCTGTACAGATCGTTCAATCAGTTCAGTGAAATATTTGTTGCATTCCTCGACTACACGCGACGCCGACGAAGCCAACGACAACGACAACGACAACGACAACGACATCGACGAGGACCCATCATCCGGTAGGGCTGTTGTGTGTCCTTGTGTGCTCTACCGGCCCCGGTAGTGGCTGATCGGGACCTCTGACTATCAAGCCACAGAGCCCAGCGACACACGGAGCTATGGTGCACATGACAAAGGAGGACTTTCGCGTGCTGATTAAGCATTATTTCTTGCGCCAGAAAACCATCTCTCAGACGCGGCGAAGTCTGATGAAGTACTACGGCAACGCGGCACCATCGTTCGCCATGATCCACAAGTGGTACGGCATATTCCGCAGTGGGCGCAGTAGTACGGCGGAATCACCCCGCACCGGGCGGCCGGTGGAAGTGTCTTCGCCAGCGATGGTCAGCAAGATCAGGCAAATGATATCGCAAAACCAGTACCTGACGGTGCGCCAGATCGCGAAAACTATCGGCATTTCTACCGGCGCGGTTGTCTCCATAACGCACCGGCACCTTAACCTCCGAAAGCTGCACGACGATCGGTGGATCTCGCAAGATAGTATTGGCCGCTACGTGCGGGGGAAGGAGGGGAAGCGGAGCATAAAAGAAGAGCAACTGCATGCTGAGGAGGGGCAGGAACAAATTTGCGTTAAACAGGAACCCTGCGACGAAGAGCCGAATGTGATAACGATCGAGAAACTGGAGGATGTTGAGGTGCTCGATGAAGAGATATTTACGGTAGAGGAGCTGGAGCAAGCAGATGAGCCCTAGTAATAAATTGTTGTGATATTGTTCGATACCGTCAAGCATTACCTCGTTCAAATGATTTTTCTTTCACGAATGTGCTAATTTGCCCCGAGCGACCCGGCGATACTAGATGCGGTTTCTTTACGAGTTTGTTTGTAGTCTCTTCTCGCTCGTGTGGACGGGATTCGTTAACGCCTAAAAGAGCTCGTTTTATGCTGACCTTGTCGCCCCGCCGAGATATGGTGCCTGTAGTTAGATTTCTCGGAATGTATGCTTCACAGGTCCGCGTGCTGCAAACCCGAAAGCTCGCCCATTTATTCGCCTTTCATCGTATGCTGTCTTGCTTGCTCTGATTATTGTTTTCTAACGGTGTACATGTTTGTGATCGATATATGATTGGGATAATGTTTCTTTTCAAGCTCTCGCGAATTATCAGGTGCTGTTTTCGGCACTCATGGGTGCATGCGTTGCAGCATTTTTAAGCCACATACATTTGGAAAGCAGCGCTATTACATTCCCATAGCATCGGGAAGAATGCAAGTTTTGCTCAAGTCTCGCAGTTACGCAGGTATAGACGTACAAACCCCGTTGTAATTGTTTTAATTTTTCTCAATACTTTTACGACATCTTTCCCGACTTATCTTGAGACTTTTTTGTTTACTACTAAAGTAAAGACATTTGAACTTGTAACACATTTCTGCAACTTTAGTACACCTTTTTTGATTAATTACTGCATCTGGAATAATCCACAAATCCCTTGCTCGCAGTTTAACACTTTATGCGTCAGTATTTTGTCTTGGTGCTTTTTGTATTGTCCTGAGGCACTTAAATAGATATTCACATCTAACAAAAACACCTCACTTATAATTCCCCTTCCGTTGCATACTTGGAGTTTGTCAGCATGATGGCCCTGTGGATCCAGATCCAGGAGTGCCGGCATATAGGACATGAACTTATTTGTCGAACTTGTGTGTGCTTACTGAAAATGGAACCCAACGCGTTACGTACGTGCTTCGTGACACTAAAAGAGATGGGGGAAGGTCGCGGTTAGAACGTTCAAACAATGATTTACCTAATGCACCTGACGCACTAACCTTATTCCTATCACGCTGGAAATGGATTTTTTGTGTGAAACAATTTTAAACTATACCAGGGATCGACAATATTTTTTAATGATACGCCAAGCACAAAAGAAATATTCCTATACGTTATAAACACCTTTTTGGTTACTGCTAACTATAGCTGTTTTCTTTTGTCATATTCTACTCCGTGGTCTTTCCTGAAACCCTGGCTTTTTCGGCTAGTTACTAACCATTTTTAAGTTGTTCATACTATACATACAATTTTACAGAAATAATTTCACGTTAACGCGATTCACAGTGTAATTTCCCGTTGATTCATGCTCGCGTTGCCAAAAAAAGTTGAACAAAACTTGATATTTGCATTGAACTCTCCTATTGGTAGTAAGTAATGCATATACGGATTGTAATAAGTATGATGTTTAAGCCAGCATCTGCTAAACAATTCTTTAATATATTGTGACGAGTATATGGTCAACGGTCAAACACGCATGGATGAAAAATGACAAATGCGGGTTCAAAAACCTTTGTCGTCTGGTCTCTTTGAAGCTCTCCGAAAACGCCCGCAAGGGACGGGCCGAACAAGCCTGGAGGACCAAATTTTTGGTGCGCCAAACAAGACTTTTTGCCGACCCCTGGATTAGAAGACGATTCAATTAGGGGCCGAAACGAGATGGCGTTCGAGGCCTTATAAATTGTATGCGCGTGGTTGTGCGTGTTTTCTTTTTTTAATGGCTTAACGAAGGAGGAGTGTTGGTAAGGAAGAGAAAGCATACAATTTGGAAAGCAACTTTTTCGTTTTTTTTTCTTTCTTTAAACCAATGCTATGGCGGTGTGGATGTATGTGTGTTCGGCTGGCTTGCTTTGGCCTGCTTGTGTAGTGGCAGACAGTGGTGTGCGTGCGCGTTACGCCGTGGCACCGCTTGGATCGATTGAGGAAAACTATGAAAGGAGAGGTGAGAGAGTGAAAGAATTCGCCATTTTCGAGTCCGAACTCGAATTCGTTTCTTCAGCTGGCATGCGCTTCCATTGATAAATACCCTGATCCGCGCCCAGAACCGGCGCCGGCACGAAAGATGCGAATGCCTTTGTGTGACAAATAGAAGCAGGAAGAAAAAAAACAGCACTAGACGCCACCGTACTGGCACCGACGATCCACGATGGGATAGCGTTGGGTTCTGCCGACAATAAAAATTAACTCACAACCACGCGCGCGCACTCACACAAGCTCAGACACACGCTGTACGCTGTGTGCGTGGTTTGTTCTGTGTGTTTTTTTTTTTGCCTTCTCCCTAGTGCTTCTTGCGAGCAACGCGGCGGGTGGAGCGGTGAAAACAACGAGTCACCAAATGCGCCATAACCTTCTACTCGATGGAGCAGAAATGGCGTTGGCAGCATTTCGGCGTGTGTATGCAGGACGCCATCTGCCCCTCCCTCCACCATTCCCCACGCACTGCCTGCCAGTGCTCACTGTAGTGTGCGTTTTTTTGTATTCTTTTTTCTTTGCTACCCTTGCCCACAATACCGGCCTAATGATGTGTGAACAAAAAAAAAAACTAAGTAACAATTCACTAAAGTTCCCTCAAGCGTGCCACACAACACAATGACGAAGCTCGATCACACGCATACACGTACATATTTGGATTGAAGATGCTGGTGGTCGTGGTGGTGGTGGTGTTGTACGAAGGCATGGCGGTGTTACCATCTCGTTCTCACACCCGTTCGTATGAAGGGTGGCAGTAGGATCGTTTTTTCTCCTTTACCCTCCATCGCGCTACAGCCGTGAATGCGTGCCGTATTTTCCTATCGTACGGTGAGTGGAGTGTACATACAAGCAGCAAGCAAGCAGGCAGCAAGCAAGCATAAGCAAGCAAGCGTGCAGGCAGCAGTAGCAGCATCAGCAGGCAGTGCCTCTGGAGGCATACGACACAACAACAACAGCAAAGAGAAAAAAAAACTAAACGGCAAGCACAAAGCACAACCAATCAAAACCAAAATCGCAAGGAGCGGACGCTTAAACCGCTTGCGAGCTTTTCGCACCCTACAGCGACGCCCGGGATGTCCTAGCCAGACGGTGTTTATCGGATTCTGTTGTTGTTATTGTGGTTGAACTTGACAACGTTACGGCAAAAGGGTTTCCGCGGGTTCGTCGCTGTTTCACGTTGCTTGCGAATTTCTCGCACCGTGCGCGTTCGCTTTTACGGACCCATAGTGCTGTTTACTAAAACGGCCACAAGACGACCACGCTTGGGCAGTGTGCAGTGTGTGTATGTTTACGCGTTGTGTGGTATTTCCTTCGGCGGATGACAAAAAATAAACGAAATTTCATCTGTATCGTGCAGTGGACAAACAAAAAGGAACTATACATCGCAAACTTAATTAACTGAGTAATACCCGGTTCATAGTGTGCAACCAAGCCAGACGCTCTTTGTACCGAATATGTGTTCCTTTGTTTGTGTGAATGTGTGTGCGCGTGTGTGTGTATGTGTGTTAAAGATTGGACAACACATTGGAACAATGAAGATTCCCATAAACAATGAACAACCCCGGAATGAAATGTAGCATTTGCTAATATTTCTACCAAAATCGATTCACCACACCGAGAAGAAGACACAGAGTGAATTATGCCGTCGCTGAGTTAATAAAAAAACACAACAAACAGTTAAATTTACCAGTGCATAATGCTGCCAATAGTAGTAGTAGTGTAGTAGTATGGTGTGGTAGTAGTACGCGGGTCAAACGATCAACATTTATTTGACAGCAGCGCCGCCATACGCTAGCGCATGGTACTAACAGCAAGTGACGTGCCAAAATCGAACGAAAACGAACCGCTCGGTTTATCGTTTTTCCGTTCCGTTATGGTCCACCATACGTTCTATCCGTGCATGCCGAAGTTCGATGTGTTTAGTAACAACTCGGTATACTAAATCCTCTGTTGCACTGGCACTTGGTACGCTAGAACGCTATTTTTTTTTAAATAAATGTAGCTAAAAACAAATTGTGTGGTCCCATAATGTTGGATTTTGTGCTACTACACCAGCACAGTAATAATGAATTTATAATAATGGAAGTGATTGGTGCATTTCATTCGGGTTTTAAAGACTTCTCCCGATTGGACCGGTACGTGTATCGAATCATCAATGATCATTTTGATTTATCGTATGGAAAACTGCAAAACTATGTTCAACTTGAAACAGTACGATAAATCCGATAAATTGTTATGGTTACGCTGGTTGTATGTTTGAGCATAGCTAAACCATTCTAAGTAAACCACAGGGAAACTGTCAAAACCTATATGCACTTTTCCTCTAATTGTTTTTTTCTACGTTGAAAAAAAACCTTAAAAGTACGTTGGAAATTGTTTGCTCTTATAACAACATGTTTGAATGTCAATCTTGGTTTTATCTTTATCGCGCCTGGTTCCTTCTTCTGGGACTTGGTTTTATCGTCTGTTTGTTTTGCTACTAAAATCCCAGCCGCCGTTTACAGGCGGGATGATGGGTGATGAATGCATAAGAATTAGCCATGCTTGTTGTTATTGTTATGTTGAGAGCAAAACAATATCGAATTGCTTCAATTCACCGAACCCCTGAAGCCAGATTCCTCTAGTGATGAATGTTAGGGGTTTTTATTCTTTTTTGTTGTTGTTGCGAGAGCGCGCGAGCAGAAGCAGTAACATCAAACGGACACACTCAGAGAAACTAAATAAAGGGTAACTAACCAAACGCGGCATTGAGCGAAACACGGAAAATCGGCTCACCGTTGGCCCCAGGAATAGGCGGCATGCGCAAGAAACGGTGGCGTTTTCACCAAAACGAGCTGTCAGGTCGCGCGTAGTGAGCGAGAACCGTTCCATCAGCTCACTACGCGTAGCTCACGCTGAGGTCACGTTTTGCTCACGCAATAGTGCTTGCTTACGCGCGTCATGAGCGTTTGCATGTGTGCGTGTAGCAATGGAACGCGATAGCGTATTCGTTGCGAGTCGTACGTCAGAGTGCCCCGTCGCGCATATCGACCGGGTGTAGCTCTTTGGGTCGCTCACCGCTCATAGCCTCTTCCGTTTCGCGGAGCAATCTCACGGGAGAGCACGTATGAGCGCGCGAGCGGTTCAACGGTTTCGCTTGCGCGTGGTTCCCTATTAAGCCCTGTACAGAGATCTGCCATCGTCACACTACAGTTGCTGGTCGACAGCAGGCAGAATAGCAAGCAGCGTGTACGAAGTCTATTGTAAGCGACGGCTACCAACGTCAATCTCTCTCGCTCTCGCGCGTTCTCTCTCTTTCTCTTTCATTTTTTCCCTCGTGGTGGCGTTTGGGGACCGTTTTTTTTTTTTGGTGTGAAGAACGGGAGTCACTAGGATCCAAACGGAAGCAGTGCTCCACGTTCGCTGCGACGAGGAGAAGCTACCGTGCCAAGGGAAACGTGTGTGTGCGCGCATGGTGTTTAGGGAAAACGTAATAGATTTTGTGTGAAAAACGGTGTTTTTCTTTAACTCTTACCCCATCCGATGCCACATGGATTGGTAAGAAAATGAGACGGTGAGCAGTGTGCGTAAAGTGGTTTAAAAAACCTTTGAAAATATCCCGATACGCCCTTTTGCGGTCGAAAAAACAACGTGCCGGATAGGAATTGTTAAAGGAAAAAAAGAAGCACACGCTTTCGTTTGTATTAAAAAAAAAAAAACTAGAACAAATCAATACTCGCAAGGAGCCTATGGAAGCGCTACTCCTCGTGTACAAAGTGTGCTTGTGTGTTGTCTGAAATGTGTGATGTTGTACGAGAATTGTGTAAACAAGCCAAAAGAATTCAGCATTCTTTTCTGGAGAGAACACCGGGAGCAACTTTTTTAAAATTTTAATGTCGTATCGTTAGTGCTGTCTACCTCTACTACCATTACTACTACTACGATTACTAGAACACTTCTACGAAAACCTGCCGACCATCGCGTGGCCGCATTGCAAAAAGTTACTAAAAATGGAAGTGTGTGCTACCGCGTCGCTGCTACGGCTTCCGCTCGTGTATCTCTTTTCCACTCGATCACTCGTTGTCTCGCTTACTCGAGCTCTTGCTTCCTTTTTTGTCCAAACATCTCACCGAATTTCGTTCACTATCAACCGCTCAAAAGAAGCAAGCCAGCAAAGCAGCAGCAGCAGCAGCAACAGCAGCCAGCAAAAACACCCGCTCCTAGAGAGGAACGAGTGTTATGTGTGCGTGTACATGTGTTTTCTGTGTGCGGACGTGTGTGAAAAAAGAGAGCTAGAGTGAGCAAATGGGCATTAGCTCGTTAAGTCATTCGTTTTGGAATTAAAACGAAAACGAAAAATAAGCAAGTTTTAACGTTACATTTAAAAATGGATAAACGCATCGATCGAATGGTGATGGTTATTTTAACTTACTATATTTGGTCAAACGACGAATACACAATCAACCACTAAAAGAACATCACAACTCAAACAAGCCACCACCACTACCAGCAGCAATTACCAGTAGCAGCATCAGCAGCAGCATCGCTCAGCAGTCTTCCAACATTGCTATAAAGAAAATGAAGCGCAGAGCAAAAATTTTACGAAAAAAAAGTTTGAAAAATGTGTGCGAGTGTGTTGTGCCTATGTGTGCGTGCCACACAGTTCTGAGGGGGTACGCGATACAATTCATACCCAAAAGAAATCCGTTGGTGCTTATTAGACAACGGTGATGATAACAAGAATGCGTCAAAAGCAGGAAGAAGATGAAGCCTAAATTGCTAAAATTTATCTAACGCAAATTTGTCTACAACATTCGGATATGTGTACGTGCGATGTGATATTCTACTTTACAGTATCTGATATTCTTTTGATTCTGTTCCGATGCTGTGCGTGTTTGTGTGTGCGCTCGCTCACGTTCGGTAAATGTATGTGTGTTAAAAACCTGCTCTCAGAAACCAAACATCACCATATATCCTTTTCGTAAAACGATGCAAACTTATAAAGGAGGATTTTTTTTAAACCAACATAATACATTAACTCGTTGTGAGCATAGCCAGCCAGATAAACTTTAAATCGTGTAAATCTGCCCGTTTCGATTATGTTGCACAAATGTTGGGAGGCAATAGTCTTAGCTGAATTTAGTCGAAAAGCAAATCAAGCTTAACTACAATCGAACCAAAATAGGGCTAAAGTGTAAGCACAAGGAATAAGCTGTTTGCGAAATGTTTTATACAAACATCTGTTTACATTTGCTTTTTTTATCATTTCTTTAGAACTGACTTAATGCAATTCTTCCGTCAATGGTTTTTTTTCTGTCTGACGGAAAACACCAACCCGAGCCTCGTGCGTTGTTAGATAGTTTTGTCCTTTGCGGTATCCATAGTGAAATCTCACCCCACTGAGGAGCGCGATCAAAACAACTCACGCGGCACGGTTTGCACGCACACAGACGCACATTTTCTTTCACTCGTTGCGAGAGTGAGTTCCTGGTGAATTAAATTCGGTTCCTCTCCTTGGGTTTCTCTTTCTCTCTCTATCTCGCATGCAAAGCACGCGTATGGCCGTCTGCGGCTTCGATCGCTCACCGCGTGCTGCGTGCGCAATGGCGTTGGGCGGCCATTATGTTGTCCGCCAATGAAACGAAGCCAAGCAAAAATTGTGAAAAAAAAAATAAATAACTGGTATCACACGACGATTTGTTTAAACTTTTACGAATTTAATCTCGTGAAGTTTTTACTAAAGATCAATTTCTTCGTCGGTTGCATATGGTTCGGACGAAATTTATCTGTTCTGTAATTATTTATTCCATTGCCTTTGCGTTTTTTAGTCTCAAATATGACCACAGAAGATATGATAAAATTCCTCGGCTGCGGCATGGCACAGGGGCTACTGAAAAAAAAATTGTCCGTTTTTTCATCGAAGAAACGCTCCAAGACGGACGCTGTGCGAACCACGCCGCGCTTGCCAACACAACATGGTGGCTGGCTGGGACGCACCCGAGCGAGAAACAGGAAGAGCGAGATAGAACACGCGTATTAGCGCGAGATCGAGGCCATGTTGGCGTTCACACTCCCGCTAGGGTCGACACTGCTACTTTGTGGTTTTATGTTGAAGACGGAGGTTTTCTTCCCATTTGTGTTGGAAAGCTGTTTAGCGAAAACATTGGGATGACGGTTCTTCATACGGCACATGTTTGTGTGATGCGCAAAATTAGAAATGTTTTGAATGCGTTGGAAAAACGGTCCCACTTACGTTTGGGGAAAGAAAAACGCATGTTCCCATTCGAGTTTGGGGTTGAAAAATGCAGCTGCGATTCGCGCGCGCTTTTTCGGCACGCTGTTCCGACTCCGCTCCTTCACACCAACATATAGACACACATACACATCAGCACCAAAAAAAAAAACACACTCACACACTCACACTCACTTGCACATATACAAGCGCACAATTCACAATCGCCGCCATTATTGTTCGCGCGCGCATTTTCTTCTCTCCTGCTCCCTGGATTGGGAGGGAGGGAGCTTTTTTTCCATTATAAAATTATGTTCAACGAACCAAAAACCCTCTCCTTTTCTCTCTATCTCAAGTTAAACGCACACAACGAACGTTCTGTAACTAAGTTCTAAAATACAAAGCTACTTCGATTTGCGACGCAAATGGTTTCTTTTTTCTTGCCGGTTGCGTTGCCTTTTTCGCCCACGTAGATGCAGCTAGATGTCAGCTGCGTTTCACTATCGTGTGTAGTGAAAACGGATGTTGCAATAAGCGGTATGGTATATTTTTATTTGGAGGAAGCGCCCTTCTTTCGTGTCGATTATTAAACGCGTCTCCATCGTATTCTTCATTTGTTTTTCTTCAAGTCATTTTTAAACTTTGTGTGTGTATTGGTGCACGTTGGTTTGTATGGGAGAGGAAAAAAGAGAGCGCGAGAGCGTTCCGGTGCGCACGCGTTACCGCACACACACACAAACTTTGCCTTGAGTGCCCGTACGTTCGCCTGCCGCTGCCGAAAGAGCTGAGAGCGATCGAGCCGTGAGACGTGTGCCGTCTCACTTGCGCTGGTGCCATTTTGTGTTCGCGGCGCAAGTTGACCAAGCGTCACGAACTGCTGCGCATCGTGACCACCTGGTCACCAATACTTGTTCACCAACGCAAGCATCCGATTATTTGTGCTTGTGTACGATGGGTATAGACCAGGGAACTTCCTTTAATCATCGGCACATGTTCCCTCCTTTCGCCTTTGATCTAGCATTTTTTGAGTGTGTGAATAGTATAAATATTCATTATTTACAACCATTAGTACATCTCCTACTCTCTGGCGGTGTGGCTTCGATCCCGTAGCTAGCATTTATAAACAACATGCACTGCACCACGCAGCAGCGACAATGCCGCGTTTTTTCTACTCGAGTAGTGTAAGGAAACACGCTTTTGATTGCGTACCATGCTTCAGGTGCTGGCGTTCTAAGGAAAAATAGTAAAATGGTTCGATCGTTTTGGTTCATGGATCATATAAAAAAGGAGAAGAAGAAAGTCTTTCGCGAAAGAAAAACCAGCGAGACAGGTTCATACTCTCTTTCTCTCATTCGAACGCTGCGGCCACCATTTTGCTTGGGCTGCTGATGTTATACCGCTGCGCACACGTACTTGCGGAAGCACACACACACACAAACACACGCACACCCATACATAACTATGCACAACCAGGCGCTGCTGATATTGCTATTGCAACCGGAATTCCGGATCTCACGCTTTCAACATAAGTCGCCCCCTCCTCCTGGGGGTCATATTTTTTTCATCATTTTTTTTCGAACAATTGGGTGTGTGTGTGTGTGTATGCGTGTTTCGGGACTAGAACTAATTATTTATTTCATCGTTATGTGTGTGTCGCCCCCTAAGAACCAATTTAATAGAACAAATTAAAGCGGGACAATCGAAGAAAATCGGGAGCCAATTTAAAAGTATTGGCGATTCCTGGCTTGTTTTCTTTTTGCTGCAAAATAGCGCAGCGGTTTTTCCCCAGCCGCAAGGAAAAATGAAGACGTGCACAAGAAGTTCGATTTATGTGCACATGTACGTGTATGTGTGTGAAGGAATGTTTAAGGAAGATGAGGGTTTTCTTCTCGTTGTGGTTGAAGTTTTCCTACCTATTCTCGCTTACTTCCACATGAAAACGCACCGAAGGCGCAAGTGTGGCAATGACACAAATTTATTTAAATAAAGGAGTGTATGATGTGTTTCTAAATGTTCAAAAAATTCTACAGAAACTGATCTTAGTTTGTATGGCTGATTAAGGATGTGCTGCTTGACGTGTTACTTGATGCTAAGACGAATCACGTCCAGTTAGGAATCAACTTAAGGATAAATGATTTGCTTGCTCGTCAGATGTGTAAACTTAAAATATTGTAGGGTATGGTAACAAGTTTGGCATCACTTTCCTATCGAAATCATGGTTTACTCGAACATGTGATACATTTTGTTGAATTGCGGCAAAAACAAAACAAATAGCGTGGATTTTAAAAGTGGATAAATTTTAAATTATGTAAAGAAGAATATGAAAAAGAAACATAAATGAATAAATCCCTTTTTTTTCTAAATTGGGTTCGACGGCGGCGATTCGTTGCGTGGACGCGCGAGCTGTACGCAGATTGACGCCAGTATTGGTGAGAGTTTGATGTGGTGAGAAAATGGGTGACTATCCTGCACAGGCTCTCACGGCGTAGGAACACACGCGCGCGTAACACGCACGCGGCGCGTTCCGTGTAGTACACGCACATCTCATCTGCCGCACGCGTGTATTAGTGCAAGGTGTGCTCGAATATCGGTTCAGCAGCGAAAGGAAATGGGCATTGAGATATGGTTGCCGCTTCCAATCCCTCTCGGTCGAGAAGGTGAATGATGTTTTCACAGAAGTGTTTGTTTTTAGATTCGTTAAATATCCCAGTGTTTTGGTTTTGCGTAAAGCTTTTGATCTTACGCTACCTCCAAACCAAAGTCATTTCCGTATAAAATCTGCTTGCGGCACTCAGTGACCGTGTGTTCAGACTTGAAGGTGGGATTTTTTAAATTTATGCATTGAAAATACCGTAATGCTCATAAATGTGTATTGAAACAAGGGCAATTTATAGAAATTTTAATTTCTTTTCTTCGATTCGGTAACAATTCGATAACTTCATGGGAACATATGTTAAAAAATGGTAATGTTTTCAATAAATTGCATACATTGGAGAGGCCGGGCCGGTGCAGTGGTAGCGGCGTTGGCCTTTGACATGGCAGGACCGATACCACGTTCCCTCTCGGACCATCTCACTCCTAGTGAGAAAAGACTAACCAGCTATAGAGTGCTATGAAATAGTTCAGTACGCCGGTAACACGGCAGGCATAACTTCGATCGTTGCACCAAAAAGAGAGAAAGAAAGAAAGA
>JXXB01028740.1:0-17389 GCA_000956275.1 Anopheles koliensis | reverse complement strand
TCATTATAAAGAAAATTTGAACGAAACCGGATTTTGAATAATAAATTCCAACAGTCCAGTTCGATCTGATTGCGACAATTTTGCTGTTTTTCGAACATGTGTTTTTCTTCTGTTAGTTTTCAATGTGAACATTAAAGTATGGTGCTGGGATTGTAACAATCAATTAAACTATGTGCATTATCAAATTCTAGTTACCATTGCGCTTTTTCATCCATTTTTCCATGAACACAAGACAAAAAGAAAAGAAACAATCAGCTTTCATGGTCGGATGATAAGTGTGACCTTTAGATAGTTTTTATTTTTGAGCTGCGGTATTTCTTTCAGCCGTACGTCCAATGTAAAAAATATCCAGTTATCTAGGAAAGAGGGAAAGAGCTGACTAACGAGTATCAGATATTTTTATACATCGTGAGACAGGCTTTATGATGGCGAATTGTTCACAAAAGCCATAATGGGTTCGATTTCGATCGTTCATCTCTTTTGATCGGACTGACTGGTAGAGTTTGCGTCTCGCTTCAACGCTGCTCGCAACAATCTTCGAGGGAGAATGTATAGTAGCTACAATACCGAGCAGAACCGATTGAACGAAGTGATTCTCTCTCATTTCATGCTCAGCGTTTCATCGCCCCTTTCGTGGCACGTGCAAGAACGAGATCAATGTATCTCCCGATTTGTCCCTTGTACGCGCGCGCCATGCGGCGCTGATGGCGGGCTTGCGGCAATGATGGCTTCCGCCTCATTTTGTGCGTATTGGTGTGAGAAGCACCACCACCATGCTAATTTCGACCATTCTCCCAGTCCCAGCGCGCACATTGTCTGCAGCCTTATTTTAATAGTGTTTATGGCAAATAACTGATAAATTACAGCCCAATTATCAACACAATTAAATCTCGTAAACTATTCGTACGCACTTTAAATGAGTGCAGATCGAAACAGCGCTTCGCTATGCGCTTCCCGTAGTTGGTGTATGGCGTGGGAGGAAGTAAAAATACACTTAAGTAAACGGGTAGAAAATAATTTGCACCCACCTCATTTGATACCAAATCCACCACTAGGTAGCGATAGTGCACGCTTAAAAAATGTAGTAATGAAATTCGATAGAATTTTCTTACTGCTTAGCTGAGCAGCTATTTCTGGTAATGGAAGGTTGAGTTCTATTTTGATCGTATGCGTGAATGAGAAAAGAGAGATCAATAATTAGTGGTTATTTTTGTAGGTAAAGCACATTATGAGCTACACACTTGAACGCATGTCATTGCACAAATTTTCAACATGAACGGTAATTAAATGTACTACATTTTTGATGGGCTAACGGTTGGAAAATTGATTTTTTGTAAGATATTGATATTTTGTATGATATTTTATATGATATGAAGTCTCATTCTGCTATTTTTGTGAAGAATCATCACGATCATCACTAATAAAAACTATTTTCAAGACTTGAATTTTGTTTAGGAATGTAGATTATCAATAGCATAGCTTGTAGTAAGTACACGTCGATGCCCCAAGACATTCTCTTTGTTAAAGCGTGTAAAAAATAATCCATGCTGCTATATCCTCGTAGCCTCGTGACGGAAAATGAGTGAACGAACGAGCCAACAAATGCTTAAACCAACGAGCAAACGAGCGATTTAATGAATAAAAATAAATATTTATAAATGACAAAAGAGCTGATTCTGCATTGAAATGGTCTATTACCAAACCCAACGCTGCTCCTCCAACGCAGCAGCGTTTCTTGAAACATGTTTCCTTTCAACTGGCTACACCCGTCTCCAACACCACAGACTATGTGGCCGATGTGTGGGCGATGCAAAACGTCAACAGACGGCGGCGGCCGCACAGAGCGACAATGTGACAGCGGTACCAGCGAGCAGGATAGAGAAAAGAGCAAGAAATAACAAAGTTTGATGATGTCAAGGCGAGGGACGAATGGAAGAAGGTAATAAATTTGTTGTTCGGTTGCATTTGCCTACCCGTCTATGCGTACGTGGTACGAGCGATAGAATGGCCAAGTAGCTCTGGGTGTCAGCAGGGGTGGTGATTTTGTCTCTCCTCGCGTAGACTTGCAATTTTGATGGTGAATAAAATTTAAATTTTACCGTCTTAATCATACATTTGATGGATCATCATTTTGAGCATCAAACACGAACAAATCGTTGATGGGTAGTGAACAATCTTTGAATGGACGAACGGACGATCTATGCAAGGAAACGAGGTGTTTCATAGAGGCCTTTCAATCGTTTGAAGCGTAGACGTTTTACCAGAGTACGTGTGAAGAATGTATTGTCTCCGTACGCATTCCCATGAATCTTACCGCTGTATAGAATAGGTGGTACTCTATTCTGATTTCGGGATGGCTTTGAAATGCCATTTCCCTGTTAAACTGTTCTAATCATGTTGCAAAGCTGCTACTGGCGATCGTTTGTTGAACGGTTGTGGTTGAAAAAAATGGGCACATAAATTGCCTTTCACGTTTCTTTTTTCAGACGGTTGAAAAGCGTCTTTTGTCTGCTGAAAGAGAGGAACTGTTTTGACATGTTTTATGTCTATCGGAATTATGTTATACCCTTTGAGGCGTTGCGTTTCAAACACCCATGACGTCACAAAAACAGTTTGCTTGATAACTATTGATCTGCAGTCCACACCCCAACTAAATTTGGGTTTATCATTGTTTTGTCTGATATTAATGTTTTCAAAAAATAGTGCAGGGATAGTAAAATAAAAACTAATAAAAATTAAAAGATCAATATTAATTTTTTTGTGTGACTTAAAAGGAAACCAAAACTACAATCTTTATGATTTTAAAAAAATATATAATTTGGTGTCGAAAATGTCCTCTTCGCTTTACGGTTTTCTTAAACCTTACTTTAAATTGATTGATATACTTGTTACTAAACTAAAATTTCGATTAAAAAACGAAAAAATATTTCTATAAAGTTAGTATAATTTGAGGTCTGGTGGCATAGCACAGCTAAAATTTTAATACTGATTCAAAAGAACTGTATTCATAACATGGTTGTCCTCCATGTTGTTTGAGCATGAAACCAATGCATTGAAAGTTGGTAAAATGGATGGTGGGTATGTGGAAAATGAATCCCATATAATTATTTTAAGAAAATCAATAAGAAGTAACAGAAAACAACCCCCTCCATTGAAACCAAATCGTTCAACCATTTCTCAATCGAACCACCAGAGCGATGCGTGTCATTCGAGGATAAAGTCGTGACATTTAAACAGGGTCTAGGTTTTATTTTATGACCCACGGATCGTTAAATATTATATGCCCCAATAAAAATTATCCATTGAAAAGGCTGGCGTGAAAGTTTTGTGTCATATCTCGCTTGCCGAGCGTTCGTTCAAAAGAGACACCCCTTAACATTGGTGGGTATGATGTGCTTTGCATGCGATCTGCGTAACGGTAGATGTTTGTGGCAATAACTTTTCCAAGTATACAATTAATGCATTATCTATAATAATACGCATGTATTGTATTGGGAAACGGGTATAAACTACTTGTTAATTAAAGCTATTCTTCACCATACAGGCTCATAGTCCAGAGGAGGGTAATGTTGGTTTCGAGCAATATGACAGATTGGAAAGGATCGTAAAATCCAGTTGGAATATTTGCCAACTACAAATCAATATTCCAAACCAGTTAGCGAAAGGAATGTGGAAAAAATGGAAATAAAGAATGCGAAAAAAACTGCAAATGGTTATCGAAACGGATGAATAACTTTTGTAGGAACATTATGGTGAACTCCGAGAGAAGGTACTGCGTTATGGATAAAGTTGATGGATCCACGCATGTAGCTATTATGAATCGTGCCTTCGTATTGTTGAAAAACATTCCTAAAACATTTTCGAATACGTAATGCGAAATCTAACACATATGATTAATACTTTTTTTTCAAATCCTATCCTTTTTACAGGTACCCATCATATTACTCGGCATCGGAAATGGTGAAGTGAAATGTAATGAAAGCAAAGTCCAGTTGAAATTAATGTAAGCAATCCCAAAGTTTGAAATTGGGTGGTTTTAATAGTGCAGTGAATTCAGTTGTAGGAAAAATATATTTTGAAATGTATATTAATATGTTGTGAGTCACATGATCAATTAGTCGATATAATTTTTCAAGTGAAAATATTATTCATGGGTTCAATTCTATTTGTTGAAAAAAAGTTGGAAGTGTCAATGGTTGGAGTGTTGGAGAAGTCAATTTAGAATTGCGTGGAAGTTATTATCGAAGTGAATATGATTTATTCGGAAAATGTGTAGCGTTCTACTTGTTCAATTCTGGATGTAAAAAGCACCTGTGATAATCACTGTTCTTTGAAAGGGGTAGCAGTAATGTAAAGGTAAGTTTCGATATCGTGTTTTACTAAAGAATATCATTTCGATAATTTTGACGTATTGAAAATTACGTCTTGAAGAATACAAACTTAATCTTTTTGTTTATTGTTTCGTGTTTTGTAGACCCCGTTTTGAGGAGTATCTGTATGTGTTAATTTATTAATAGGATAAATTGAACTTTGTTTATATATTTGGGATTTTTTTAGATTTCTCATATTTATCTCATAATCTCATTTCTCATAATATCTGAACCAATATTCGTTAAAGTACCAATAACATTCGATTTGGTAGCACATGCTATTTAATTGTGATGCTTCTGGAGCAATATCAAAGATTAATAATATAAAAAGAATAAAGAAGAAGAAGGCAAAGATAGTGATCTATGAATCATCATCGAATGAACTTTGTTGCTTTGATGCTTATTATTTTTATTGGGTCAATTTTTCTTCTAGTAACTTTGTATAAATCGATTGTTAGGATCCGTTTGATGTTTCACCTTTTTATTATCAATGAAAATCATTGGTCACATTGCCTAGGTTGTCACAATGCCGCTGGACTTGATCTTTTGTCTATCGCTTAATATCGTTCGTCACGACTACGTGAGCTCAGTCCTCTTTATTAGCTTCATTCTGTGGCTTCTCACAGAGGTGAGAGAAAAAGTGAAATGAATGAGACTACAAGGAATGAAACATAAACAAATACACTCTCCTTTAGCTTGCCTGATCGTCGCTCACATCTTGAGTGACGCTTCGAGGGGCAGCAGGTTTTATGAGGGAAATAAAAGTTTTTTACAGTTTTTAAATTGTTTTACGAGCCTATTAATAGTTGCTCAACGGATTATAATGTTCATATATGGTGGGTGCATTGAGGTGTACACGTAATCTTGTGGCCTACTGCCACCATACCTAAAATTAGAATGTGTCTGTCATCACTTCAATAACTGATAACACCATTCTATGGTGATTTAAGGACCCATCACTGAAACAAATACTAATACAGAAGTTTCGTTTTCAAACGTTTCGGTATTTTGACTGAATAAAGTTCCTAATTGAGTATAATGTTTTTAATAATATTAAAAATAATTTATATCATCATGAATTACTCCATATGTTACCAAAGAACTTATTCATCATTGGAGTGTAGTGTATAATCATGTCCTATGATTAACAGGTTTTACGCCATTTTTTAGTTTATGAGATTCAAAGCTTAATAGCATTGCTTCACAACACTTGCATTTAATCGTTCTATTTTTAATCAATGAAATGATGTTTTGGAATAAATACAACAAGATAATGAGACATCTTTCCATCTCATATCGAGTTGAAAAAAAAATTATATCAATCAGTAGAAAAAATGCTTACTGTAAGTAATTTACTGTAAGCTACAATCTGTATGGAATAGGCAACTGCGCTAATCATCAGTACGAGGTGTGAAACCGTCGATTGAATACCTGATTGTTTGGTTGTTTCATCATCACACGATCGTAAAAATGGAATAAATTATTTGTACATTCTGTTACGTGATCTGAATTAGGAGATATGAAGATAAGAATTCTTTGGTTATTTAACAAGCTTAACAGAGCTTAACAAGCATAGCTTTCTAAGTAAACCGCTTTTGTGATAAGGAGGTTAAAAGTGGATTAGTATTAATTTTATATAAGCCTTTTCATACAAAGTCAAATGTCACGTGTTAGTATTTAACATGAGTTCATTTGTTTTTTTAAATATTTCAATGAAATACGAAGCATAGCGTATTTTTTACGAGCTGTAATTTTGTTAAATCATTCGCTGTCTTTTAAATAAAAATAATAATTCAATGCTATTTCCATAAAGTGTATGAGTTTGAGCACTGTTATACTGTGAGTTCAAGGTAGGACAACTGTTATACAATGTCTTCTCGAATGTAATGCAGTATTGAAAGCATTGATTCTTTCCGACTCGTGCCGGAATGCTTTGCAAACAGGCGATATAAAAAAAGGGGGAGTATAATTTAAAGTTTTAGTTCCAACGTCGAGTACATTCAATATTATAGTCACATGCCATCGTCATCGGTGTTGCTGAACAGTACTGTACACTGAGTTTTATTTTTAACGAATAGATTGCACGTTGTCGCATAATGGGGTTTGTAGAGTTGCATAACGTTCACATGTATGTGCAGCGTTAGTGAACTTGTGAACTTTTATCTTTTTCCGTGTTTTTCGTGCTTCGAAGCTAATGCGATTGAGGTGAAGTCCAATTCCAGCTGTCAAGTTGAGCAAAACAAAGGTATTCCCTTATCTCGTGAGCCCAATTCGAAACTCGTAGACTATGAACAATTTCCGCTCATCAGGACCATTCGCCTGCACTCCATGTCGGGGACGCAGTACCGGGTAGTGCGTGCATTTGTCTGCAGACACGGTACCACCAGTGCAAACTAGTACCTGTTAAATGTAATTCGAGTGCTTTTCTCGCAAGAGAACCCAGGCCAGGTCAGAAAGAGCGACACCAGCGCCTTTTGCGGTTGCGATTGTGAAACCTATCCTGTTTGCGGCCTCTCGCATACTGGAAATCCAAACGTTGTAATACTTTCTCTCTGTCTGATTCTATGCAACGCGGTGCGGAGAAAACGAATAAACCGGTACTCGACAGCTACAGCTAACAGATGTCCAATCCAATCTCGCCGGTGAGTGGAAAGACAGGGAGCGATTCCCGATTCCATGGGATTGTACTTTTAGTTAACCAAAGTCAGTTCCTCGAAGCTTCCTCCGGATTCAGTGGAATGTGCGCATGAAAGAGATGTGCAGTTTTAACCGTTCCGAGCGAACACTGACAGTGCTCTTGTTTCGGTGCGTCGTGTTGGCGACCGTGACTGCAATCTCTATTCATCAAACGTCTTGCTGTCGCGAAACCGTGTGGGAGCATGTGATTTGTACGTTGAAACAAACTATCGTAGCCCGAGAATTTACGCTTAATAGTGCTTATTAAATGTGCTCTGACCGTCGTTGGGTGCAGTTGATATTGAAAGATAGGCAATGGCTACAACTCCGTTGCAGTTGCGAAATTGCATGTGTTGGAAGCATAAAATCAGTTTTTGTTGTTGTTGTCATTATGTCGTAAAACGGAATCGTTCTTCTGGTGTATCGCATTCGAGCAGATAGGTTTGTGGAACTCATTCATCGGACAGTCGTAAGATTGAGCGCCAAAAACCAAAAATCCGCTCTCATAAGGGGAAAAATACATCTTCAACGTGAGTAGAACGAGACAACTCATCTCTCACGGAACAACTGTCATAGTGTGTGAAAGAAGAAGTGTAAAAGTGTGTGTGAGTGTGTATCTTTTTTGGAAGAATGTGTTGAAAAGAGTCGCACGAAAGAGAGATAGCTGGGTGGAATTTAGCAGGATGGAAAGAGCACAATGGCTTAGTCGGTCTTTTCTTCTCTTTCACGAGATCCCGGTGTGGTCTCTATCTTGCACAATACGAATTGCGTGTTGAGTATGCGTGGAAATACTACAGAATGGTTAAAAATATCAACTTGCTTCGTTCACTCTCTCATGGCGGAGAAGAAGCCATCTTCATCTCTCGCACTGGTTTTTCTCCTTGTGCTTTGCGTTGTTATATGCGAAACTTTTGTATTGTGTCATAAACGAACTACTTGTCATAACGTAAACAACTTCGGACTTCTACGATCGCATTTTTATTATTATAATATTAATAACAGTAAAAATAAAGCAACACTCTGAAGCTGGCGTGCGATCGGGTGGCCGAGCTGTACGAACACCGACGACTGTGTTTGCGTGTTTCCTAAAATAATCAGCGTTTCTGCGGATTCTGCATAGGAAAACCGAATACCGTCGCGATTATTTCCGTACCGTGTTTTTCACGCAATTTACGCAATAGTGCAACGATTAGACCAGAATTGTCATTTCACTGTGTTGCTGTAGCGTCGGTTTGCAGTTTATGGCAGCTTCAGTTTGAATACCTGCACCACCGGATTCCGCGTTCGAAATAAAAAGTGAAATATAGTTTTTTTTGTGTGTCGTTGTCGTGAGCCTGATTGAATGATGAAGTTTGCTGAGAATTTCATATCAAAGTGCAAGTTCGTTTAGGCGTAGCAGTGTCTCATACTCCGCGACAGGAATTATTCGTGGCATCGTTGAATGGTGTGTGAAGTCTAGTTACCGCAGTTAAAAGTGATAATGTCATCAGTTTTCAAAGAACATGTGATTAGAGCTGTGGTAGAATCTATGCGTGCTTGAAATAGTTAAATTCTGTAAAGTGTCAAGTTTTCAAATAATTTGATAGAGAAGAACAAAACTACTGAAATTTATAATTTCAGCACTAGCTTACGCAGCATAATCTCGTGGAATAGTATTCATCTAACGTATTTTCAATTTTTGCTATTCACAAAAATACAGAACTCGACAGGTGTTCTACAGCTCGTATGCTGTTTAAGATAACATAATTTAGATAGAATAGCACTACCACAAACGAGTTGGCCTAAAAGTGTGATCATTGCTCAAGCTGATTAACAGCTGCTATTGGTATCGTACGACGAAATCGACGATTAGTTCCGTCACTGCGCGTTCGGAAGCCTTCACCAAAATTGTAAGTGTTTGATAACTTTTAATATACATTGAACGTTACCAATGGTCCCTTACTAACCTAGAGATCTTGCCACTTCCCACTAACATTTTTAACAAAAACTTGCCTCAGCATCAAGTCGCTTACCCCCAGGAGTAGTCTACGGACCGTCGCAACTTTTTGCTCTATTCATACTACTGGCAAACGATTAGATCGATACATTGACATATAAACTTGCTATACGCCCGTACGCCCTTGGTGTGCATCAGGTGATGCGGTCATGTCAAAATTCATAATCGATAGCATGCTACCGAAATACGCCCAGTTCCAGCCGTTCATTAGCTCTCAGATCTCATCACAGTCCATTTCCAACTCGAACTCGACAGTCTCGCAAACGCCAAACTCGGAAGGCAGTCCATTGACCACCGGCAGTGAAGGGAGTCCGAACTCGCCGCCAACCAGCAAAATGTATCCTTTCGTCTCGAACCACCCGACCACGCACACAAGCTACTCGACGATGCCAGGCTTCTCCGGTCTGGATGATAAATCGTGCAGGTAACCTAAAACCATTCCATTGCGTCATTCGAAACTGCACGCTGTACTAGACATTGCATCTTTTAGTCTAACCGCACGTAATCTCCTATCAGTAGTAGGTATACCGAAAGTGTGATGAACAGTTACCCTCCGATGGGTGTTCCTGGCAGTGCTAGTATTGCACAGTTCTACCAACAGGCAGCTGCAGTGTCCGCTGCATCCGCGGGAGTTGGCGTTGATTCGTTGGGTTCCGCTTGCTCTCAGCTTTCATCGTCCGTCGGCGGTGGGCAGTCTGGCTTGCCAGACATTACCCGCCATCCGTGGTTAGTGACCGGTGAGTAGTTCCTAAACTTCATTCTGTATTTGGCACGTTTTTTTATTAAATGGTTTGTATTTACTAGCAGATTTTATACAGTCTGAAAAAACATTATTTTTTATTATTTAATGATTGTCTCACCAAAATACAATACAAATTGCGTTTGGCTTTACCAAATGTAGAATCAGAGTTATAGTGATTCGAGAATGATTCTGATACAATGATATTGTACTGATGTTGTAAAAGCGCTATTAAAAAATCTTATAAACAAAATGATAACCATCACGTATTTTAGATAATTACTCTGTTTAAGTATTGTATGTATAACAATATATAACAAATGTTCAGCAAAACAACAATGACAGTGACCATAATTTAAAATGTACTGCTTAGATTAGCCCATTGTAATAACTTCCTGGATTGAAGCTTAAGACGTAACATTAGCTAATGCATTGAGCAATGTTTACTTCGATTGAAGGAAAAGATACGTTAGATTTGTTTTCGTTTTTAATTCATTTTACCATGTAATTAAATTCCCGAAATGTACCGTGTAAATGAGACATAAGCTTTGCTTCTAGCATATTTTACGGTTATATCCTGTGTGTACAATCGAGCGAGCTAATTTTCTTTTCATGTGTTTTGCACTTGCAATTATATTACAATAAGATAATTGTACGTTATTCTGATCTCCTCTTATTTGTTTTTTATTCTTTTCTTTTCTTAATACTCCAAAACATCATCGCATCACATACTCATCTGCCGTCCTGTGTAG
Source organism: Anopheles koliensis (assembly GCA_000956275.1). NCBI lineage: Eukaryota > Metazoa > Arthropoda > Insecta > Diptera > Culicidae > Anopheles > Anopheles koliensis. The sequence goes on along the minus strand of JXXB01028740.1, from coordinate 6,856 downwards.
CATCGCAATCAGCTCTTCAGAAATTCGCCAGCACAGGTTAGTGGAATTAGATGACCATTTTGATTTCACGTTAAAGAAGCCATAACATAAAGGTAGCTCATAGCGCTCATACAGTTAATAGTTTCTTAGCGACAGTTTGTAATTGTGAACCACATAGAAAATTAAAAACATCAGCAATACTGGTTATCGTGGTTATCGTGTCAAAATTGGAAACAAATTGGGAAATTCACCAACCTAAAGAGTACAAACCAGCTTCAGATCATGGTGGAAATGTTAAATTATGTGCATTGCTTATTCTAATGTTGATGCAAGGGTCATAGGAAAACGTCACTGCATAACAAAAGCGACATATTTTGCAATATTAGAAATCATGTGTAACGCCGGTACTATCAAATTTCTCCTCGAGAGGATTTGCCATGCTAGGAAACGAATGCAAGTACGTTTGAAAGTAAAAACAACGCCAAAGAGGTCTCAAATGGGGTGATAACGTCGGAGCGTTATCCTGCACCACACGGTATACAGTATATGCTTACCGTACCTTTGGTCTTCTTCTCGATGTTTTCGCTACACCGGTATGTTTTACTCTTCTCACCTGGGCGTTTAACTTATCTCTCTCGCTCTGCGCCAAGATCATCTATGCCAGTACATTTCGGACACACTTGCGTTGGTATTATCATATTGTTTAGGGTTGTGTTGAATATTTCATGCAGCTCACCTACTCCTCTGTCTGGAATGCGTGGGATAGCGCTCGAACAAAAAAATAATAATAAGAGAAAGAAAGAAAGAAAGAGCGAGGCCACAGATCACGAAAGAATAAGAAAAAAACCCGAGAGCTACAGATTTGCTTTCCACGATGTTTCCTTGTTGGGTAGCCTTAGCAAGCCGCTAGAAAAGACTTAAACGGTTACATTTACATTTGAGTCCTGCGTAACGAATCGCGGCTTGAATCAGTCTGACTGAAACTGGCATATAGGGGATGGTTGAACACATGCAGCACGAACGACTGGAGCTGCCGCCACCGCCGGTGAAGATTGAAAGTTAAGCTTAATTTATTCAAATTTATTTTTCAAATTTTAGTATTCCGAAGCGACAGAATAGAACTTTAATTCTCAAATTTATGGTGATTTTGATGTTAATATCAGGTCATACCAGGCTTGCATCTCTGTCCTATGCACCAGTAAACTGTATTCTTGCCTTTTCTGTTTTACGGATGACATTTTTCTGAAGTATCATCACTTTTTTCTTTCACTGCTTTGCAATCTGTGGTCGAAGTTGAACTGTATGGCCATGCAGAAAGGAAAGCAGAAGTGACATGCATATGATGTTCCGGTGTATGGATGGTATGGTTTGAAATGCGAAGATCCATTACCTCGCACAGAACTTTCGTTTTGTTGTATGGTTATTTGGTTTTATCCCTACGCTGCAACCCTTACAATTATTGTTGGATGTCCTTAAAAATTTACGATATTTTTCTGCTACAAAACTCTTTGCGTATAAGGTTTAAGCCTTAATAGCGAATGCTAAGGCACACATTCTGTGATTGTATGCAATGCTGGATATAAATAAAACTTTCTCGTCGCTTTCTCTTTTCAAGGACCCTATTGGTTTAAGAACAACCCGAACACACAAGTATTTGTATCCTTTCATATAGTCGAATGCGTTCAGATGAGTTGTTGCTAAAATTAGAAAGTATCCACTCCACAGGGAGTGATTGTCGGGTTATCGAATTTTCAGGCAGTACAATGGATTCGAAAGGCTTGACCCAACAATAGGAAAGTCAACCCTTCAAGTCGCTGTACCTTCTCGCAACGCATGCTTCTCGATCCTCGGTACACCTTTTGAAAGGCATAGTTGGCTTACGTAGTAGGTGATGCAATAAATCCGATTCCTTATTCTTGGGTTTTTATGGCTCTCGTTGGTTTGACTCTGCGGGAAGCGGGACGATTGTCGCAACGTAGGTACCGGTTGTCAAAACAAAACTAGCTTAACTCTTCTGTGCAACAGGAAACTAGAAAATCGTATAGATGGGTCAATCCAACAGTTTCCTACAGGCAACGACCACGTAGCGTTTGCCTACCGGCACCTTTGCCGTTGCGAATGCAAAAGTTCGTCGTTATCAGTATGCATCGCGTGCAAGATTTACAGTTGCAATGTGAAACCATTTCCAAAGCATTTATACGCTATTAGTGGAGAACGTAAATAAAAACTCAGTAAGCGCACAAGCATTTTGCCGTCGCAGTTTTGCATTTTCAACGCATTTCGTGTTTATTTTGTGAATAAACCGAGAATCATTTCTTCGCACCGTCTGTGTTGAGTTCCATTTTTCCACGCCGCTAGTGCAGCGTAGTTTAAATCGAATCGAAAAAAGGGGTCAAAAGAACGAGACGTTAAGCAAACGGCGTGTTTTAGCTTCGAAATTGCATTCATAATTTGTTGAACGAATTAGAGAAGCGAACATAACGGCCGCACTACTGCTAGTGGTGCGTCGAAACTGTGCGCCAGCAATAAAGATGGGCTTAGAATTTCATGTTGGAGATTTGTGGGGAAACGATTGTTTGTGATCTTTGCTAGACGGTTGACGCTAGGCAGCGGCTCCACGGACGAATCAGGAAGCAAACTTACATGCATCTGGAAATTCAAACATGCAATGTTTGTAGAGAATGTCTTAATGTTGGTTCGTGTTTAAATTCTTTCACCCAACGTTGCACTGTTGGCCATTGTATCATGAACTAGAGAATGTTATGCAAATATGAAGTAATTTTATGCTCAGTCTTCAATCCATGTATTTTAATGCAGGGTATACAACATAAAACTATTTGAGTGTTTGAGTTTTTAATTGCGGTATATTTGATAAATAAAAGAGGTTGAGCTTACATAACGATAATAAAGCGAATAAGTTGAACGAATAACTCTAGTCACAGAGTGATGGTAGTTAAGTTGTATCAATTTTAAGATAGATTCAATGTATTTTATATATCAATTTCATGTCAGTGACGTGAATGTAGCTACTTGTCATACAATTTGTTTTCCTTTAAAAATAACAGAGTTCGTTTCATTTTAATTCATAGTATACATGTTATGGCTTCAATTGTAGTATAAATAATGCTATACGTTTATTGTATTACGTATGATGAACTCACATGTTTCCATCGATATTAATCATTACAGATTGGATGAGTAATCCCTTTGATCGAGTAGTTTGTGGCGATTTTGCAGGTAAGTAAGATGCCGATTATAGATGTAATTTATGATGGGGTCGTTCTTGTTTTTTTTTTAATTTGTAAAACTTTTTTACCATGTCTCGAAAGAGTACGATCTTCACTTTGACGATTTTCATGGAAATGATTTAGAAATATTATCCGAAGATGTGCACCATGACTACAAAGTGACACAACATTTCATCCCATTAACTCACATGGCCGCAAAGAATCGCAACATAGAATAATCGGGCTCTCTGTATCTGCGGTTTGTGTGATGCAAACGAACACACGAAGAAAAAAAACTCAGCGATAAATGAATCACAAACGGAGAACGTGTAATAAATTCACGTCAAGAGAATATATAGATTCAACAAAAGCCAATTTGCCGCCATTTTTTCCTGCCTTGCCTGATCGGGACGAGACGAACCCTGACGCATGTCTTTTGCGACCACTGCAGCACCCGTTTTTTTAGTTTCTCGGGCTTCTTTGTCCTCTCGATCACGCCAGCATCCTATCTCGATAGTCTGGAGCATACGAACTTTTTTGGTATGGCAGCTTTGATCTGGTTTCTGATAGCTGTTCCGCTGGAAAAACTCAACCGGTTCGGTCTTTCCGTTCGATCGTTCGTGCACGCAGCACTCGTTCTTTGTATGTCTGTTTTAACGGCGTGTTGGGTCGTGGAGACACATAGCTCAACTTTACACTGAATCAGGCACACAAAATGGGAGAAAACAAAAAATGGAACGGGTTTTGCATTCACTGTATGATCCGTTGGAAGGACCTCGGATTTGCCTTGGTAAAGATTTTGCCAAAGGGAACAAGCCTATCCAATCTAACAAGTTTATTGCCTTTGATGCATGAGGCTCGGAACGAACTATTACTCACTTACCGTAGCATAGTGTACGAGCTAAGCTTGAGGAAAGACAGAAGCTGGTCAGCAGTTCAGTAAAGAATTTGTTGTAGCTTCAATACTAATTACATTTGAACATTTATGACATTAATTATTGCTTGCAAAAATATTAATATTTTTTATCGTTGCAATATGTATCGTTGGTGTTTGCTAGATACTTATAAAACTGCCGATAATGAAATGAAGCAAATCGATGTTATAATTTCTTTCACATTGCTTCTGGTTCTTTGGTACGCTCGTGTATAGTGTTCATCCTTTCGTTTAAGTTTACCAGGCGTACCGGTTGATCGCTGTCGTCAGCGGTGAAGAAAGAATATCAGTAGTTTATGTGTTTATGGCCGTCGTAAATCTTACAGCTCTTCAGTAGCCGTAAATAACAGTTTTATGATCGCTCTCATTCGTCAGTTTTCGTGGTGTTCTAGGTTTGGAAGTCAGTTTGGCAGCTACACAGTAATCATTTCACTGTTGTTTGTAAAGTAAATGGAAAATAATTAAACAATCACGCAAACCAAACCACTGTAAGCGTATGATTCTTAGCTTTAATCTCGCTTTTTACGATCAAAATGATTGAATTCGCGTAATGATATATTACTTTAAAACTAAATAATAAAATAATCAATTCATGGAATCACATTTTGCACGGTATATCAATTTAATTTAATGGTCAATGTGTTAAAAATGAACCGCTCCTTTTTTAAACGTATGTGATAACGTTATCGCAACAGCTATTAATCTACTAGCCGTTGATGCTGCGAAAAATGTTCTTTTAATAGCTATTGGTCAGATTGCCATTGAATGACTTATGTGACCTCTCATCTTCCACAGTAGATGGTAACTGCAGTAAAAAGGCAATAAACAGTATAAAGTATGATTTCATGGGCATTGAATCAGCCACTATCGATGTAAACAAGTGTTAAATCTACTGCATCGTTGGCTACCAATGGTGCTCATGTGAAGGGTAGGGTAACATGTTTTCAATATAATTAGTAATGCAGAAACTATAACAACTCACATAAGTCATTATTCCGTCTGAATGGTTTCAAAAACGTACCATGTTTAGATTTATAAGGAACATATGTGTGATCACCAACAATCAAAATGCTGAATAAATGAAGAAAAGCAAATTATTCTGCGGGCAAAATTTTCCCTGAGCACTAATTTGTATTATGAGTAATGCTGTATGAAATAGATTAACAACAAAGCTGCAGGACTAATATTCCGTCGGTGTGTTTCATTAAGCCAAAAATGCGAAACCAAAATGTTCATTGTGTTGCATGGTTTTGTGTTTTAAAACAAAAAATGTTCAGTTATCCGGTATCAGCCAGCGGGTTGGTAAACGTTTTTAACTCATAATGCAGAAAGAGGAATAATAAAACTGCAGTGAAATACATCATCATCTTGAAATCGGGTTAATGTACAGTCGCTAGGGCACCATCGAATCAGTTTGATTCAAACTCGGAAACGCGAGACAATTGTCTTAAGCATAATTTATACAATATCACTACCCTGATTGTTGTTCAAGGCAAACGGTTGAAACCAACTGAAGAAAATAAAATTTTGCGTAGCATTTGCCTCATGCATTTGATTTGAAGTAAATGCCTGTAGCAGTGCATCGAGCGAGACTTCATGTTTCATCAATTTACGAAATGTTACAGTTGTGTCTTATAGTGTTTGAGTTACATAGTTAATATGTCCAACTATTACCGGTATAAGGCTTATTTTTGTTTCTTGAAAAACACTTTGTCAAGACTCGCACTTCTTCAGAAACAAAATATCTAACGAATCAAAACTCTCCACGAGCGACGAGTTTTATATATATATGCCTTGAAAGAATGTATTCACTGCACGTTTAGAGATATAGAATTATTCAAACAACAAGAAAAAATACGAAATAAAACATGGAGAAAGTTTGTGAAGCAGGTAGACATCGACCATGGGAGAAAGTCACAAGAATGGATCTCCGTAGGGTTGAAAAGAATACATAGGATTGAAAAAGGATGTAAGATTAAAGAAGAACGAAACCGAAAAGGCGTAGGTAGAGACATTGGTTATTCCGCTGGTATTATCGTTGAGCGGGATGAGCAATCGCCTAGCATGGCTTGATCACATATGGCTTCTATTATTTTGCGCCGACTGTTGAACATTTTTTATCCAATTCCTTGCGCCCAGTATCACTGTCGGCAACGATTCGATTGATTTTTTGTTCATTTGACACATTAATTCTAGGGACTAGATGAGGATCTTCTCATACACCGGTGGAGTGGTGAGTTACGATTTGTTGAAACCAGTTTGAGGGCAATAATTTATCGATTTTCTCGAATGTCTTTCCACTGCTAGGGGTTGTTGGAGAAATGGATGCTTTCTTTTTCCTTTATCAAAAAGATGTAGCATTTGAAAGCTTGAAAGGAATATAGGTTTGTGCATCATGTTTTCAAAAAATAACATAAAACCAGCACTTTTCACATCTTTTTGAAATTGTATGTAATTGTAGAAGCCTGTCCCTCAGTACCTCAAACTGTAGCTTAATCATAGCTTAATTTACCCTCGCCATTTTGTAATTTGCACACGAACGTTGTAATACATTGGTCTTAGGGTCAGAATTCGATATGTGTTATAAATGCACACCCTCAATTTCATTTCTTTCACACCTGCTTTGTCCTGAGCAGGTGTGAGGAGAAATTTGGTAGATATGGTGAGAGTGGCGAGCTTCGTTTTATCGCATGCGCATAAAAAGAAATCAATAAAT
>JXXB01028714.1:0-12108 GCA_000956275.1 Anopheles koliensis | reverse complement strand
ATGACCTTAGTGCAAGGCCGTAAATATAGCTTCCGGCTGCAGTAGCTGGCATTTACGCAAGGTTTGTGCCTTCCTATCAAGCATCGCAGTGTACCGTTATCAATTTCTGACATGCTGGTATTATTCTCTTTCTTTCCAATCAATCTTGAGAATCATACAGCTAGGAAGCAAATCTTTTAATGGGTGTGCTATTTTGTACCAAATAAATTACACTTTATTTCGAATGCACCTTCCGCCGTCGTGCGATCCCACGTGCTATGGCTCATTCATAGGTAGACTGTTTATTGTAGACTCAACTACATGCGGGCGAAAAATGTTCACTGGCCGCAAGGGGGGTTTTTTTTTGTAACGTGGTTCGTCGTTTTCCCTGGTAGAGGGATGTGTTCGTAGCTAGAGTTTGTAACTTTGGTTCGTAAAACAGGAAAATGCTCTACAAGCGAACCCATCGATACGCACCACTTTCTGGTTTGTTTTGTTCGTCGCAAACGGCAATTAATGCTTCTTAACAAACTCCTCACCCTTCTGGATGTTCTTCTTCAGCTCCGGGATGGCCTTCTTCAGCAGCTCCTGCTCGAACGCGTTCAGCTTCGGAAGGCCAAGGTTCTTCTCCAGGCCGTTCTTGCCCAGCAGCAGCGGGGTCGCAAAGTACTTCGCCTCAGTCACATCCGATCGAACGTACGCACACTCGATGACGTTCTGCTCACCGTTCATGGCACGGGCCAAAGCCAGCGCGAACCGAGCACCGGCGTACGCCATCGAGAGGGTGGCCGAACCAGCGCCAGCCTTTGCCTTCACCACCTCCGTACCCGCCTCCTGGATGCGCTCGGTCAGGGCGGAGATCTTGTCCTGCGGGAAGCTCACTCCCGGCTTCGTCTGCGACAGCACCGGGATGATGGTGACACCCGAGTGGCCACCGATGACCGGTACGCTCATCTTCTGTGGGTCAACGCCAGCCGCTTCACCAACGAACGTGTTGGCGCGCACGATATCGAGCGTCGAAACTCCGAACACACGGCGCGGATCCAGCACACCGGCCTTCTCCAGCGTGTCGCAGGCAATCGGGACGGTCGAGTTGACCGGGTTCGAGATGATGCCGATCAGTGCCTTCGGGCAGGCCTTGGCGCAACCGGCAGCCAGATCACGCACGATCGAGGCGTTCGTGTTGAACAGATCGTCACGCGTCATGCCCGGCTTGCGGGGAACGCCGGCCGGAATGATAACGATATCGGCACCTTTCAGAGCCTTTTCCAGGTTCTCTGGCCCATTGTAGCCGGTCACCTTCGACTGAGTCTCAATGTGCGACAGATCGGCTGCCACACCGGGCGTGTGCACGATGTCGTACAGCGACAGCTCCGTCACCAGCGGGCTGTTCTTCAGCAGCAGCGACAGCGGCTGGCCAATACCACCCGAGGCACCGCAGACGGCCACCTTAACATTATTCTGTGAAGCAAACAAGAGGAAAGAAACATCAGTAAGCAATACCACATCCATCAAGACTTATCCAACATCAACCTTCTCCTCTCTTATCTCTTATCATCCGCGCACCGCTGGCTTTGGTTTTGTTGGAACAAAAACATGCTTATACTATCGACAAGAGAAAAAAAACTTCCCCATCATCATACTAAGGTTCATCGTCATATTACGTAAACACGTTTGCCTGCTCTCGCGCGAGAGAGAGGGGGAGGAGATCTTATCCACCCGCGTAAAACATTTGGCAAATTCTTTTCTCTTTTCGTTTCGTGCACTCGCAAACACACAAGCGTACACACACACATCCATCCGCGCCGTGCTACTACTTCCCCGTGAGAAGGTCGTGATTATGTCAAGGCGCGGAAATGATGCGAAAGGTCACCTTTCGCGATTCTTTCTCTTCCAGCCGGAACACTTTTCGCCGGAAAACTAATCGACAGCGAGAAACGATGTTCTTACCTGGCTCGAGGTGGAGAAATTCTTCGCACCCTGGCAAGCGGCAGTTTTGACGGCACGGGCAAACATTTTGCACGGTAGCGATTTGACTCTGCGGGATGGTTTTGCTGCGACCTGGCGCGACGAGACGGCACTGAAGAATTACGTACGGCACTTGCTTGCTGAAGCGGGTTCGTTCAGATTTTCACGGAACACCGAGCGGCAACCTTGCGCAACGCAGTCGGAACAGGAGGCAGGGAAACGTCAAACGTCAAATCAGACGGATCTAGAATCAGGGGTCGGCAGAAGGAAAATTTTTTGATGGATTTAATTTATACCACATGTTCGCATTCATTTTAAAAATATGTGTGTAGAAGGCTTTGAATCAACATTGTAGTATTAACGTGTCTTTTAGTTTTTTTTTCACAGAAAAAGTTTGCGTATTTGTAAATTGCGAAAATTCCCTTCCTGTGGCAGTGAAAAAGAAACGAAAAATTTGGAACGCCAAGAAATCTCTTTTTCTGGAAATCCAATGTCCTCCAATGTTTTTTTTTATTTAAAAATTTTAAAACAATAAAATACTTTGACAATCACACTTGGACAAGTTGACACCGTGACAGCCCGTTTGGGTGCACTGGCATTCAAAACACGCGACCTCCACGCTCCTTTCCCCGCTGCCCGTGCGCATCTTTTCCTGTCGAAAATCACTCAAAGTACCCTCAGCTGCTTGATTGTGCTTGGTATTTGACTGATAAATCGCTGCCATCTTCACTCATAATTCGGTTCGAAGTTGGAACGCAAAAAAAGAACAACACGCGCAGAAGCATAATCATCGCTGTGGCCGCCATCAGAAACCGAGCTACCACCTCTGTTGCAGCTACATCTGTGTGGTGCGTGTGCTTATCGTAGGAGTAGGCAAACCCAAGGCAAGTTCACCACCTCCGTTGGCGTTGTTGGTGTGCGATCCGTTCTTTTGCGTGATACTCGAGCCTAATTGGCCTTTGTGCAGCTGGTGGTGGCGACATCCAGGACGTCGGGAGCAGCTAGAAAATCCGTACCTGATCGTAGTCCGCGTTGTTGGTTCCGGTTAGCCACCGTGCGCGGGTTGCCTTTATCCTGTTTCCGTTCCTGCGATTATTGCGTTGCATATTTTGGGACGTGTTAAGGACAGCTTTTAGCAAAAAGCGCAATTGCTAATACACATAGCAAAAAACTCTACAAACTAAAAACTGTACACGCCGTGTTTCTCGTTTGAGATCAAAAGTAAATCGATCGCTTTCTCCCCCTCCCAAACCTTTCATCCCCGTGCAGTGTACGTGAGTAGGGTGTGTGAAATATCATCCACCGATTCGTAGCGCAAAAACAAGGAAGATGACGTACAAACAGCGAAATGTGGCTATGATGGGATACCGTTCCGTAGGTAGGTTCAACATTCTGCTAAGAATTAATTCTAACAAAGAGAGACACTCGAGGAAATGGTTCAACGCACCGACTGGATACTGCAATTTTGCTAGACAGACACAATTTTTTCACATCATTTTTCAAACCCACCCCTTGGTGGAGAAGATTGCGAGCTTTCACACCCCCGCCAACAAACATTGTCGTAATTATGTACTCAAGCGCCGGTACTCTGTCGCCGAACCGAGCGACAGTGTGCGAGTGCGTCATCACGCGAGCGTGACATTTATCAATGAAACTAGCGGTCGATCTAATTACCTACTTTTGGTATCCTTACGAGCAATGAATCATCATCCTCAGCAAGCAGCGCCTTCTTTGCTTATGAAAAAAGCTGCTCCACCTGATGCAGGGGTAGCAAATAGAACAAAAATTTGGTTTTAACTCGCTTTTTTGCATTCCAATCTGCAGGCAAATCCTCCCTTAGCATACAATTCGTCGAAGGACAGTTTGTTGATTCATATGATCCCACCATAGAAAACAGTGAGTTTAGTTTAGCTTCCCGCTCCGGTCGCTTTTGTGCAGCTCGTTAACCCAACACATTTTCCAGCATTTACGAAAAAGACCCGCATCCACCAGACGGACTACGAGATTCGGTTAGTCGACACGGCTGGACAGGATGAGTACAGCATTTTCCCCGCCCAGTACAGCATGGACTTCCACGGTTACGTGCTGGTCTACTCGATCACCAGCCAGCGATCGTTCGAGGTGATAAAGATCATCTACGAGAAGCTGCTCGATATGATGGGAAAGGCATAGTGCGTATTCTAGTGGATATTCAGATAGAACATGAAATTAGTATAAATATGCTATTTTTTTTTCCAGCGTTCCCGTTGTGCTAGTGGGTAATAAGACCGATCTTCATCAGGAGCGCGCTGTGCCTACGGAAGAGGGACGCAAGCTTGCGGAAACGTGGAAAGCACAATTTCTGGAAACTTCCGCCAAACAGAACGAGGTAGGCGACGGTGGGGGAAGTTAGATTGCGTCTTACGAAGGATTATTAACATCACACTTTTTCTTTCTCTCCGGTACAGTCCGTGACGGATGTTTTCTCGCTGCTGATATCACAAATCGAACGGGACAATGGAAATACGAGCGAAAAGAACAGTTGCACCATTTCGTGAACGCTTTCATCGACAGTTTTGCAAAAGTTGCCGATGCTATTCCACGTTACTGCGAGGTATGAATGATGCGTGGAATGCCCAAAATGTCAGAGAGAAATGTTTAGTTAGTTCTTTATCCATCACGAGCGATGATGATCATTCAGCTGCTGCATTGTGTCCTTTTATTCACCATCATGCACACAACATTCTTCCAACACGGACACACGCACGCACAGACTCTCACATCACTGAACAAAAAGGGAGTAATCTAAAAGTAATCTATATATAAATTTGCAACAACAGTAAATATGCGCACACAGTTTACACTACATGTCTACCCTTTTCTTCCCCATTCACTTTTTTAAATGAAACCCCTCCATGCAGCTCGTCCTGTTCGGTGGTTTATCTGTCCGATCTGGGAGTTAAGTTAAATAACAAATGAAACATACCAGACGATCGGGTCGTCCGAATCTGCACCGACCAATTCGATTGGGTTGGGTAGATTTCCATGCTCAATTAGAACTGTTGTCGTTAGCGGTTGGTAGAATCGGTCGTGTTAGACCGTTCGCTAATAGGTACGAAATACGATTTCAATACAAAAATAACAAAGTGAACTTTTAGCTAGCTCAGATTGGTCTATTTGTGTAGCTTACTAAAAGAAAAAACAAAATACATACATAAAACATACTCCTCCGAACATGCAAAAGAACAGAGACTAGAGACAAACAATTAAATCAAATCAAATGTGTGCGTGCGTGTGTGTGCATGTGGTGGGTTTGTAGGACAAAACTAAGCAGCCTGTGAGGATGAATATTGATACTCTATTTCCGTTTTCTTTCACATTATTTTATTGATTGCACCACATAGGTGGATCATTTTTTTTTGGATTTCTCGCCACCGTATGGTCGGAAATTTCAAGCGTAATGGCACGTGAGTGAATGAAACATAATTATTGTGCGTGAGAGATGGTCTAAAAGCGAATGAAAAAAAAATGATGAATTCTTATATGAATATATTTTTATTTCACAATATTGTATACAACATCATTAGATATACTTATATACACAGCGCATAAGTGCCGCTTTCTTTTACTTCGGGACGTGCAGCTACTTGCCGTTTCTCCCACACCGTGTCCAACTTTCATCGATTGCACGTCGATGCACGTAGCACCACGGTGAAAAGGCACTACACTAGTTTTGCACATACAACATACACAGTCTCCGCGGTGGAAAAGGGAACGTTTGAAAAACTATGTGTTCATATCGTTATTTTACACAATTGCAATAGAAAACCCACAAAAACATCCATCAAGGGAGGTATATATTTAAACGCTATTTTTTTAAAACACGGACACTGTAAGGTGGCATAAAGATGGACTAAAAGTTCGGAGAAAACTGGCCCGAATGAATTGAAGGGAAATGCCCAGCTTCATCCGTTCGTTATACAACATTTTCCGATGCAATACAGGTATATTTCTGAATTTTGGTTGACGTGTTTGTTAAAAATGGTTGAAATATTCCTTTCGAGCCTTCTTTTCGAGTTTCCTTATAAATAAATCCAAAACAAACAGTTGGAAAAAGTGCTTCGGAGCTTTTACGTCTTCTCTTTGCTTCATTTTTGAAATTACAAATTCATAGCAAAATTTTAAAAGATTTTAATTTACTTTATTCGACTTTATACAAACACAAACACCGAGGGCGATAGTGTGGTGACACAAGCGATAGATGTAGATTAAATTTAACGAAACGAAAGTTGCAATAGAATTGTACATTGTATTCTAAAAAACAAAACAAAAAAACACAATATCAATACAACACCGCAAGATAAGGAAGCTGAAGACGGTAGAGAAATAAATAAATATCACAGTCGGTTGTCCGCGTGCCGCATTCATCCCATCTACAGCTCAATATCGGACAGGTTCAACTCCACGTCGTCTTCACCGTCACCAATCAGACCGCTGTACTGTGATCCCGTGGCTCCTTGCGTACGTGTGGTGGTGGGAGGTTCCTGTATAGTTTTATCACGCAGCATGGAATCGTACGCACTGTCGTCGTCGGCGTCGTTCGGCACCGGGCCTTTAGGATTAAACACGAACCGTTCAAGCTTTGCACGCGTCTGGGTGCGAATGCCGGGAACGTACGAAGCGAAAGGCTCACTCGAACAAGCTGCTCCGCTGGCCGGTCCGCCGCTAAGCAGTGGAAAGTTTCCGGAAGGTTCTATTTCAAAGCTCAATAAGTCGTCCGTATCGGGTTGCGTTACGTTCGGCGTTATTGCGATGGCAGCTTCCAATTTTCCACTATCTGCAGCTTGCTTTCGCTGGGTATTGCGCTTTATTCGATACACGGAATGAGTTTCGACCCGCGTTTCCTGTTTATCGTTATAGTTTGCGGACATGGACGTTGGGACCGTGTTCGGAACGGTGTCCGGTAAACGATCGACGTTATCATTCTGCACCGTAAACGATTCATCATCGAACTGGACATCTTCGTCGAGTGATTGATTCCCATTCAAGAGAGCGCTAAACGATGCTTCACGTTCGGAAACTGTACAAGGAATCTTTTGTTCCCGTTCCGGAGATGGAACTTCGTGTTCAACTTGTCCAGCTTGTCCAACGGGTTGTTCGAGCTTGATTGCAGCCTCGAACGCTTCGTCTTCGTCCTCATCAAACATTTGGCTCGTGTCCAGCAGCGCACTGAACGAAACATCCTTACTTTGACTTCGCCCAGTTGGCTGTTCCGCGGTCATCGCTGGACCGTTCACCGTGTCGCTTCCACTGAAGTTCTTTCGCAGCGAGCCCAGCAGACTCCCGAGGGCAGCTTCATCCAGCGGTGCTTTCAGTGTCGGATCCTCTTCAACCTCATTCGCCTGACGCTTGCGTTTTTTCCTACCAGCAAACTTTTCGTTCTCCTCTTCGTTTACCGCCGCCGGTTGTTTTCTTAGCTTGCTTAGATTGGCTTTAACGTTAATAGCATATTTTGAATATGCAGGTGCCGGTTTCGGTACTGGCACTTCCTGCGGCGTGTCCCGAAAGCGTTCGTCTAGCGTGGCGACCGTCTGCTGCGTTCTAGGCATCGGTCCATTATCCGCACTTTTCTGCTTCAGCTGCTCCGCTTGTTTGCGCTGCTGTTTTTCGATCATTTGAAGATGGTACCGCCGCAGGATGTTCGCGTCGATGTACCGGACGGTAGCAGCGTCCTGTACGACGTCGTGCAGGCGCAGCGTGTCCAGCAGCTGATCGATGAAGTTTTGTGACGGACCCAGCGGTAGCTGCGCTTTGATGAGATCGTACGTTGAAATCCCGATCTTTCCAAAGCCCCAGCTGGCCTCCATCAGCTGAATGACCGTGATCGCATCGATCGGCGTTACTTCCGTTCGAAGCAGGAGCCGTGCGTGTGCCTGAGCCAGCCGGAACAAACTGTCCAGCAGCCGTACGGTGGTTCGCGTCGGATCCCGATACGGATCGGAACGGCAGGCTTTGTAGTACGCAGCGAGAATCATGTTCGCTTCGTGCGATACCTTCGGATGGATGTCCTTGATGGCGGCGAAGTGTAGCTGTAACTTTTCCAGATCCCAGTGTGCTACGCGCGCTGGATCATCACCCTCCTTGCCAAACGTTTCCCGATCCTCATCCAACAAAGCCAACGCAAGCAGATGCGTAGCTATGTCCGCATCCCAATCAGCGGCCCGAATGTCGCGCAAAATCAATACCATGTCGAATCGGGATAGCAACGGGCCACCGATCCCAATGTTGGCCGCTGATGTACCTTCCCCATCGGACATAGTGTAGAGGTTTTTCGGATTGGTGGCCGCCAACACGACGCAGCGCGTGCTCAGCTTACAAACCATGCCCGCTTTGGCCACGCTAATCGTCTGCTGCTCCATGGCTTCGTGAATTGACGCCTTGTCCGTCTCGCGCATGAGATTAAACTCGTCGATGCAACAAATTCCACCGTCGGCTAGGACGAGTGCACCGGCCTCTAGCTGCCACTCGCCTTCATCCTTTACGGGCCGCTGTTAAACCGGCAGAGGAGCAACCCATGCCGGTTGTGTACACGGCACGGCTCGCTATTTCCGACGCGAATTTCAGTAGCTGTGATTTTGCCAGTCCCGGATCGCCCACCAGCAGGAGATGCGAATGGCCACGTACGGTCGTTGTCTGCTGCTGGCCACTCTCACCACCACCTTCCGTGTGTCGTTCCGTGCAAGAGGCCAGTGCGAGCGCTATCGCCAGCTTCACCGGATACATTCCCCGTATGGCGGGAGCAATCGATTGGACGAGTAGATCGCGCGCCGCAAGTTCCCCGATCTCGCGCAACACCTCCTGCCACTCGGCCTGCACGCGCAGTAGATGCTCGGGCAGATCTTTCGCCCAGCTTGCTTTGCTTTCCTCCCGTGCGACACTGTTGGCGCGCATCGCGATCGTGACCTCCGTTCGGCGACCAACGATGGGTGGTTTCCAGCGGTGCTCTATTCGTCCGCAAACCGTCACACAATCGCCCGGCTGGCAGCTGTCCACAAGATCGTCCTCGAGCGTTACGACTAGCGATGCGGGCACGTTTCGCTCGCTCATAATCTCCTGGATACGTATCTCTTGATAGTCGCGGCAGTTCTCGGGTTGTGGTTGAGACGACACGGCCTGCAACTGACCGCGACATCCGGACTCCCGTGCGCTCGGACACGAGCCGGGTGGTTCAAAAACGTACGATTTGCAGTACTCCGCCTCTAGTAAAACTTTTCGTTTGCAGCGTGAGCACGCATACTCCCGTCGGAACTCTAGAAATCGGCTAGAGGTCATGCGTATTACACTACCTTTGACCTGCAGAAACTGACCGACACTGTCGTTGTTCGGGTAGACTGTCTTACGAAGTTCCGCCGGCGATACCGGCACGTTCACGAACCGTACGTGGCAGTTCTGTTTGATTTGAAAGCCAGGCTCGAGGAAGAGGTTGCCCTCGATGAGCGTCTTTTGGGCACGCAGCAAACATTCATCCCAGCGTTTCTGCTCCGCTGCGATATCCTGGAAGATTCGGGCGAACAGATCCGGTTGTTTGCGTTGCAGGTGTGCTAAGCTACGAAGGGGAAGGTAAGTAAAGTGAGTAAATTTCGCTACGACAATCGGTAAGTGCATATCGGATACCATCCTTACTTAACATGTATGGACACGTGCAGCAAATCGTCAGGGTTGTTTAGCAGATCGGTGATCTCCTGATCATGATACTGTTTGAGGTAAGCTTCCATATCACTGTTATTCAACAAAGTTCACTTTCTAATTGAGACGTTTTAAACACATACACAAATTGAACCACGGCAATAACTGAATAGGAATGAGAGAATCAAACACATAAATTATGATACAAACAAAAGATATTCAACCGTTTGCCGCGAAAAACCGACCGTTTGTTGTCAAATAAATGGCTGTCAAGTTCTTGGTCTTCTTTTTGCTGTTTGTTTGCGAAGAATCCGGCTGTCAAAACGGACGTTGATTTGTTTACTTGGATGGAGTTGGGGAAAGTTCAAAAGTTTCCGCATAGAATCAAACATTTGTTTTCCAATAACGCAAATTAAACAAACTGATTACTTTTGAAATAATTTGCCCGGTTAGATTGGTGCTGCGCTTCTATGAGCTAACATCGCGTTGGGCCGGCATCATTCGAATGTGGCCATGGACGAAACGAACACAGTCCCGGACGCTTTCTGCACTGAACGAATCCGGTTTCGTCGGCTACGCTCCCAAAACATTGTGCACCGGTTAAGGGACCGTGAGACGGGTGTGCGTCATCGCACACTGCAACATGCTGTCCGGGAGCTGTACCAGAACGTGTACCCCAACCTGACAGTAGTCAATGTCGAGCGACCGCCTTGCTACCTGCGCAAATTTAGCCCCGATGGAAAATATCTCATCGCATTTTCATCGGACCAGGCGGCGCTGGAAATTTACGAATACCAGGGCTGTGCGGCGGCCGGCGAACTGCTCAGCAACTGGGACGATACGGAGCTGATGGTAGACTACGAACGGCACGGCTACAGCAACATCGTTCGGGGGAAGATCTTTGATCAGCTGTTTAAGCTGAAGCACGTAGTAAATCTTGAAAACCACGAAAAACATCTAAATCGCGAGTGCAGCCTGTTCACAAACGATGGTCGGTATGTGATTGTGGGGGCCGCCTCCTTTATACCGGAAGAAAATCGACCCAATTTCTACGATCTGTACACAAACAATGAGGTGATCAAACCGACGATCGGCTGTCCGCTCGAGGACTACACGCTGTACATCATCGATATGCACTTCGGGCGGATCTCGCATTCGCGGGACTTCCGGGTGGATAAGATTATCCTGTCGCACAACCAGGGAGTCTATCTGTACAACAACACGCTCGCAATACTGTCGATCCATCATCAGTCGATGTATATCTTTTCGATCGCCGACGGTACCTTCTTCCCCGAGCGTACGATAGGGCGCTTCTGCAGCGGAGAGGACGAACGGTGTTACATGAACGCATTCGTCTTAGAACGCGGTACAACGCCACCGCCACCACGTGCCTTCCGTGAGCCTGCTATAAACAGTCTTAAGCACCGCATACTGGTCTATCTCTTCCGGGCTGCCCGATCGCAGGTCGAAAGTGGTGAGGATAAGCTCGCGTTGCGCAAGTTTTACCGTCGCTTCGACGAGTACAAGGATTTGCGCATGTGGAAGATGCAGCTGCTGGACGATGATCTGCTGCTGATCAAGTACGCGCACGAGGACGTGGTCACGATGAAGATCCACGAACCGAACAGTCAGCACTCGATGTTCGTGGTGTACCACATCTGGGACATGCAGATTATCGCCGTGTACAACAACCAGTCGACGCAGCTGCTCGATTTGTACGAAAACTTTTGCGACAGCTTTCGGAACGCGTCGCACAACCACCGGACACCGTTCACATGCTCACCGAGCAACAATCTGTACAGCCGGTTGCTGCACACACGCTTCAAACAGACGATCATCGGGGCACGGGGTGGTAATGAGGTGGAAGCGACAAAGCGCATCCTCGCCCAGCTGCCGATCAGTGCGCAAAGCTACACCAGCTCCCCCTACCTTGACCTGGGACTGTTTAGCTACGACGATAAGTGGGTGTCGGCGATGGAACGCCCGAAGGCGTGCGCCGAATTTCCGATACGGTTTTATGCGCGCGATTCGGGGCTGCTCAAGTTTCGCATCTATGCCGGCATGGGCCATCAGATAACGCCACATCCGGGCATACGCAGGCTGGTGGCATTCATCTTCCATCCGACGGAGCCGTTCGCGATTAGCGTGCAGCGCATCAACACGGACTACATCGCCAACTTTCATCTGCGCCACGTACCCAGCCGATACGAGCTGGGTGAAAGAGATGTACTAGATTAGATAGAATAAAAACAATTATTTTTTTTTTTTTAAGTCAAACGTAGGCTGCGAAAAGGCCAAATAAACAGTGACGGAACAGCTCGGTGGTGTTGTCCTACCAACTGGGCTCATTCAACTGGCGGCCCTTTACTAACAGCTTCTTCTACGAAATCCGAAACCCACCCCGTCCTCCCTTCGGGGTACATTACACTATTCTCAGGATTTATAAATATTTATTTGTGTATTTTTTCTGGACTTTTCATGAATTAATTCTTAAAC
>JXXB01028610.1:0-10718 GCA_000956275.1 Anopheles koliensis | reverse complement strand
GCTTTCAGGATTGCCAAATGAAACTATGATTTTATTCGTACAGAATAAGCAAATTGGGATTCTCAGTCTTGAAACTAAGGATAAATTTGTTCGCAAGAAGAATAATTCACATCAAGAGAAAGAAGAATACATCGTTGACAGTTGATTCCATAGCCATAAAATTGATGTGAACTAAACCCTATAAAGTTTATTATATTTCTCAAAAATGATTAAATTTATGCCGAAGTTTGTAGTATATACTTATTATCAAAATGCTTTACTATCAATGTCTTTACCAATGAAAACATTATTATGTATTAAGGATACAAAAAAAGCTCTAGTAGTGTTAAAACCCCATTTATAAAAAACAAAAATCGTGTTAGAGCCGTTTCCTGGCGTGAAGACCTGAAAGTCTCTTTTGTCAAACTCCTTATTTTGTTGAGCCATGATCCTACAATAGTAATCTTTTGTTTGAAAAATAGTCTATAATTTTGCAAACACATATATTTTGAGGTGGAAAACCGATGCAAAGGTTTACCTTATCCCCGTACCAACACGTTTAAATTTCCATGCACGATCGTTATTCAGTTTTCCTTAAACCAATCCTTTCTCGCTGATTCACCGAACGAGTTCTCTATACCAAATGAAAACATTTTCCTTAGGGCGCATTCTTTCATGTGAGAATTTTAAATATTTACCCGACAACGTGCATTGGAAGACACTCGTTCCAAGAATTTCCGTTCCTAGCGTTCAGCACTGAGGCCAAGCATGGAGCACCCTCGAAACGATGGGCTCAGTCTCAGCCAAGAAGTTCGCCCGACGGCAAGTGACCTACCCGAACAAAAGGAACCGGCACCGCACCGCAGTTTGCAATCCCGAACAACGAATTGAATCCAATGGATCGGAAAATAAACCACCGACGTTTATCCTCCCGCCTTGGAGGGTCCGGAAGTGTGTACTTCCCTACCCACGCACACACACCCCTGCATACGCTCCGTTCCTAACCTCTTCGACGGTGAGGGAATTTTGGTCGATTTACTACCAATGTTTACATAAATATGAAGCATGTGTTGTTGTGGGCACGTGTGGGAGAGGTTCATATTTGCATTTTACCTTTTCGCACACACCACGAAGGGCTCTCGATGTAAGCCAAGCTACCGACGAGGAGATACGGCTCTCTCCTTCTTACAGGCCGAGTGCTCTAACCCTTCCAGCGATGAAGATAAGGAAAACTAACACACTTCGAGCTTCCTGCTTGGCACTCACTAACTTCATCAGGCCTGGGTCTGATGCATACATTCCTAGAGTAAACTCTAGAACAACGCAGCATTGTCTACAAACTGCAGTGGTTCGAATGAAAATTTTATTTCACCTTTCCTGTTTTCCCAAGGAACCTTTCCCAAGCGACTCCAACACTTCCCGCAACGCTTCGGATGAGAGTTTTTATATTTAAAGTTGAAAAAGATCGCCTCGTCACTGGCTCCTGACAGCATGACCCGAATGATGATTGGGTAAAAGATCCGTTGGCGATAAAATTCAGTAAAGTTTATCGCTCGGTCTTCGCCTTCCACGCGCTACCGTCCGGGAAGGGAGGTAGTGAAAAAAAAAAAAGTTTATCCGCTCCCTGGGACGATGGGACAAAAATTGACTCTCGCTAGAGCGTACCGCTAACGAACACTTGTTCCCCTGTTGACGAGCAAAGCAGCAGGCCAACTTTATAACTCGGACCGTACTGCGGCCGGACCTAATGAATATCTGTGACAGGACACAATTAGTGACTTTTTCGCTTTTCCAAACCTCCCGCCTGACCGAGGAAACTTTTCGTCAAAGGATGGGCGTGCGGTAGCCAGAGCTACTAGTGAAAGCACACGATGGTTGGGAGGAAAAAGTTAACAAAGGCGCAGGAAAAAAAAAGTGCTTACTTGTGACTACTCCCCCAAACATGATAAGTGACACAGATAACAAGAAATCTGGTGTACATAAAAAGATAACATTTTGCAGGAGTGATTAACGATTGATCTACTTCCGTTGTGCAGATTTGAATGTTTTTGGTTTATTTACTTGTTAAGAAAAAAAATTGTTTTCGACATTCTTCAAGTCAAATTTATATTTTATCAGCGTAACGTAAGTGCTTTGGTCGGTTCATATAAAACGATGTTAAATGTTTCATTTTAAATTGTGTTACATGACCATAACAAAACCAACAAAACTTTGATATGAAAATATTAAATTTATTAAATGACTTGACATAATTCAGCTCAAAATTGTGGGATGAATGCAAAGTGAAAATAAAAACAAATGAAAACAGAGCAGCTAATTGAAACGTATTATGTCACCCCACCAAACTAATTCAATGCAGTATGTTCAATCGTAAATCCAATTAAACAACTACTTTACTGTTAGTTCATCATCATTAGTCATATCATTATGACAATCGGATCATTTGCTACTTTCATTAAACACTATGGGCAATTTACAACGATCGCAAAGAAAATCTGTTTAGTTTTGATCCGAAATGATTCGCCCGACTATTGGGTTGATAAGTTTTGTGTTGTTTTGTATTGTAAAATTGTAAAATATAGGAATGTCATATACATTAAGTGTCCACTTATGTATACATATTCCATTTTCGGTTTTGTTTCATCAATTTTTCATCATCAACATGTTTCAATATGTTTTTCTGGCAGTTTGTTCAAATCATTTAAAATATCCTGCTACATAATTTAAGTTCTTTCTTCGTTTCACTAGAAACTTGTTTAGAAACTTAATTTTATTTTGTACTGATTACGTTTTTAACGTTGTATTAACCGTAAAAATGCCGTATAAGTATAATTGATAAAAATCCTTTCTGATTCGATGGCCTACACAAAATCGTTTCGTACACAATATTCGGAAAAGAATGAGAAATTAAAAATAATATTCTTGAATATTGTAGGTGCCACTAACAAAAAAAAAAATATTTGCTGTTGTGACCCTATAAAATTCCTGAAGGCGTTTCAAAAATATGTTTCAACTCTTCCTACACATTTCGAAATAACTCGATCGAAAGAAAATTTTTTTTAATTATTAAAGCTATGATGTAACCCCTGAATTTCATGTTTAATCGATTATAGTGCCACCACGACTATAGTGACTATAGTGTCATTTGTTCCCATTCCTTTGCCACTCAATCAGAATGGATTTTTAATCACGCAATTTTTATACGTTTTAACCGTAATTGGGAGTAAAACTGATCAGCCAGCTGGATCGCTGCGTTCAGTTCTACATTATTCATCGATTTCCTGCAACGCTCGGTTGGCCGCAGTGATATCATCTGGCTATGAATATTCCGTCGCAAGGGTTCATACAACAGGACACCGTGCGCTTACTGTGAGAAAACCACCATATGCCGAACACATCAATTATCCAGGTGTTGGGTGTGGCAATGCTGCCACCACCATGAAAACCCACTGCACGGGAAATTCATCGCTCACGGAGGCTGTTTAGTAGCGGAGCAATTATGCAAGTGATGCTAAAAATATTTCGCTTTCCCCTCACTGTCGCCGTTTGCGAATTTCGTTCGATAGGGAAAGAGCGGAAGAGCGGAAATTCTGCGAATCCATGTAAATTGCGAACGTTTATTGCTTTTATTTACACCAAACGAGCAATCATTGGCCGCGGCTGGTTGTCGGTAAGCTACGTTATCCAATTTTTCCACCGGTAACTGGCTTTTTTCTGCTGACTTTGCAAACGGACTCTTTCCCACCCGTGTTCTGATATAAAGTTCATTCCATTGGCAGTTGGCCAGTGGGTCGCACGATAATAATCATATTACGCTCGTATGCTAAATGTAGCCGGTGATAACAAAAACCACACAGTGCCGAAGGAGTGAGCATGGTGTTTTAGACAATGTATACTTTTTTGTACTTGCTTTCATAATGCGTATGTACTATGAAAGCACACACACACGCTAACGCTAGTATACCCACTAAACCTCCACAAGCGCACACAATCACCCGGTGAAAAACGATCCTTTTGATGAGCTTCGTAGCAGAGACGGAAAGAGAGGCAAAAAAATGCTATAAAAGATCGTTACAGCTAAAGGACGCAAAGAACGTAATTTTTCGCATACCCTACCCATGAATGAAAAATCCGGAAAAGTGCCGTAAAAAAAGCGAGCGTGTAGTAAATTGAGAGCATTAAAAACGCTGAAGCCACTGCCGCTTCCAACCGAACCGGCAATCGGGCGGGTGGACGGACACTCACCGGTCCAGCGGACCCGAATGGGTGGGAGATACTCATAAACTTAACAAATTTCCCACTCTTATCTCGTCCCGTGCCTGCAAACGGTGGTTCATTTCGCTCTTTTTATCTCCGCTGCCACTTCGTTCACGGCGGCACGTGCCCCCGTACCGCCGATAGGTGTGAACAGAGTAGAAACCACCTCTTAAACCACGCAGCGCCCTCTATGAACGTTACAACGCTCGTTCGCTCGATGCGCTTAGTGTACTGCACGTACTGCCGGGAGTGAGTCAACTTGCGCCCGTTACACCATCACCATCATGTCAATATCAAGATTTACTGTGTACCGTCCACTGGACGCGGACATTTTTGCCGCTTCATCCGCATCGCTGCACTAAAGGTTGGTACCGTTTCGCAGGCGACTCGGCGGTATGCAAGTGTGAAAGCATTCTTTTCTATATACGGTGCATTTTTTTTTATACATTCGTCAACCATTCACCCACCGGCACGCGAGCGAAAGAAGACTTGCAAGATTCATTGTGCAGCACGCGGGACCAAGTAGATCGCCCTATCCCGAACCACGAGGAGCTGACCAACAGCTGGCTGGAGTTGTATACGGCGAAAAGCATCACTTTTTAGCCACTGCATGTTCCATAAAACGTGCGGGAAAATGCGGGAGTCATAAACTGTGTCAAAATTGGAAATCAATCTCCAAGTCGCGGTAAGGGGATTCTTTGAAGGTGCCCTTAAACATGGATGTCAGCCTCACGAGAGTTACTCTGTGTTTAAAGGTGTGTCTTGGAAGCATGAAAGTAGTTCGTTGGGAGCATGAATAGAGTATAAGGGTTTACATTATATTACCTTTTCCATCACTGTTTCACTGCTTTCAATTTTTATTACTTTCTTTTCAATTCTTATTACATTATAAATTAATACTAGTGTACAAGTTCCATTAAGATTTTAGATTTCTTAGAAAGATAACTCATGTTATTCATTCATTTTTGGGCTTGCATGTTTGAAAAATATTCAACTGTAAAATTTAAATGCAATAAAAAGAATGGCGAAAATTTAATCAATGTAAAAAAACTCACAAGTTTGCTTGCTGCAGGAGAGTGGCTTACGTTTGCCAGCCGCTGCAACAGTACATTAGCTTCGTGCTTAAAGAGTGTCCTAACGCGTCCTCGTTGTCGTTCGGTATGTCTCGTTTGCCTGAACGTGCAGACAAACGCAGAGAAATCCTATCTCTGTTTGTAAACTACGTCATCCACATCATTGGCAATAAAGATGCTGTGATTCACTTAGTCTTCGTAAGTGCTTACTTTTTTTTAATTCATCGTCCTTCATTTAGCTCTTCTAACTTCTAACTTCTGTTTCTTCGTTTAATGTCACTAAAAGTTCTTTTATAAGACATGATGTGTGTATTTAAATCTCTTCTTCTCTAAACTTACACCTACACCTATTTTCACGTCTCCTTTTCTAAACGTAACATATTCATTAATATTTACATTGGCCATTTACATCAGCATTTTAGAACTCGATGGTTCAAACACAATTACTAACTGGTCAAAATGCGGTGAGAAATATTTGCAATTTAAATGTGTGTGTTTCGTAATATTAAATCCGTTGAATTCAAGCGTAGTAAAAATTACATTTCATGCAGTTAAACTTAAGCTTTGCTTGCATATTTTACAACATAGTTATTTAATTAAAGAAGAAACGGCCTGGCCTTTACAACATAGTTAATTGTACAAAATACGTTACATGTGCGCACGTTTACTTTTAATGCATAATGCACAACTTAGCGCGTTAAAGCACGCTCACGATGGGCTATTATGCTGATATTATCCCAGTTTGTTCCTCGTTTATTTTCCTGTTAACCTCACCACGCTCCCCTCAGAGACAAATTAAAACAGATAAACAAACAAAGCATCAAAACTCAGTCGGCCTACTTCTCAGACTTGTAAATAGACGAGGGTGATTTACATGAGACTTTCGAATAAAAATTACTCCTTTTTTATGTTGTACACAGCACCGCATTATCTTTATGCTATATGCCTTTCCTGTCGGTCTCTTGTGAACTTAATCCATTAGTTTGAAGTGTTTTCGAACGCTAAGTGGCATAAGCGAAGGCAAACGCAACTTAATTCTACGTCCTTCCAGGTCATTATCAACGATGATGGTGTTATTGCTTCTTCGTCCTAAATGTTATCGTTTTTGTTTTGAATCTACCATCCATAAACTTAGCTCATTTTTGAAACATGTTTGGTGTTTTTCAAAACAAGTTTCTCAAAAAACACAATTTAAATTTGTAGTTTAATCGCGACAAATGTGTGTATCATATTTTCGTTGTATTTAAATTTCCAATTGGTATGAATTAATTACTCAATTCAAATACTACATAAATTCAATTATTCAAACAGCTTATTCTACAATTATTAATATAATTTTGATAAAACAGATCACCGAAGTGGCATGACATCATTAAGACAAGACTAAGTGAGCCGATTAGTTAGTAAATAAATAGGTTTAATCTTGAATTGGAAATTTAAAACGATAGAATCTGTAAATAAAACAAGCAGCACTGATTAAGCGCAATACTTCCTACCATTGGTTCAGATTGTTCAATTGCATTTCTCTTAGTCAACTTGATCAATCTATTTATTCAATGTCTTTGTTTCTCGGTCCAAAACCACCATTCAATTGGTGACAGATAAGAAAAAACAATCAATTTGCATGCTCGGCTTTTTCTGACGATTGAACGATTGTTGGTTCCTATTTGTTTCTCGTCGTAAAAAAAAAGTTGAATAGTTTACCATCACCTAACGTGGCTACCAGCAAACACCGTAGCTGCTGTTGCACCAGGAAAATAAATAGCTCCGATAGAGACCGACCAAAAAAGCTCCCCAGTTTGTGCATTGTTCACGGTTACTGCAACACCGAATCAAAGCCCCACACTGGATCAAAATTCTGCTTATCTAGAGTAACCCAAGACAGCAAAAAAAAGAAGGGGATGCCATTTTCCCCAGTAAGTGTTTGTCAACAGCACCACAAACCGACGGCCTCACAAAACATTCAACCCCCGCAGTAACCGCCCCATCCCTCGTTGCTCCGGCAGAAGCTAAATGCATCGCCGTGCTAAGAAAATCGCCGCTTTACGTCCGACAGAGACAAAGTGCACATGTAAATATCTTCAAATCGGTAGACAATCCACCCTCACCACCGCTCAGATGGAAGATAGTGGAGACTGGGTGGAATTTGGAATGCGAATGCCATTGTGCGCCCCATTCCTGCCTTGCCCGTGCCACGCGTGCTATCGTGTGCTGTTGCGGATTAAGGAACATGCCGATATTGCCTGGTGAGTGTGAGTGTCGAGCGTCTTAAAGGATTCCCGGCTATCCCTACAAACACCCCACCACAATGATACTCAAACATTACGCCAGCGATGGTGTGCCTGTGTGGGTATGTTAGTGTGGCTGTGGCCTTGCTAAAGATTGTAAGCAAACAGTGAGCACAAAAATAATGATGCTACTGCGCTCGGAATGGTCCGCACGATCATAAATAGCTTGGTCAAGTGCACATTCGGACCGATTCGAACTGTGAACTACCATTTGTTTTTAGGACTCTGTGTTGTCCAAAATCATGCATACATGCAAAAAAGTTAAGTAATAGCATGAATTGTCGAATGCCCTTCTTTGAAATGTATTCTATGCAAAAGAGTGTCTACCCTAAAAACGTTATTTATTTCTTAGTGCTTTTATAACGACTACCACGATTATTTCTTGCTACTTTAATTAATAAAAGAGTTCAAGCATACTCCACGAAAACATACGCATAACATACGAAGAATCTGAAAGCAAGTATGGATTATGGAACGACCATAATTATAAGTGGAGATGATTGTTTATTTAGAGAAAAACATCTAACTCACACTGTAGTTGTATTATTTTTCAATATTAGTTACGAAGGTTCTTACTCGCAAATGGGAAATATAGTTGTAAGAACATTAAGATGTACTTTTAAAGTTCTTTACCTTTTTGGTAATATGATAGATCTGATAATTCATTTTATTTAACCGCTTTTGCAACACGTGTTGTTTAGCTCAAAGTGTGACATTGATTGGATATTTTTGTGTTAGTAATGGGAACATTATTTTCAGTTTGTTTGATTTGATTTCTTTTACAACCGATGCTTGAGACGATTTTTTTAATTGATTGTTGTTTTATCGATCGTTTTACCCTGGAAGAGTGAAGTACTAATAGCAAAAATGCAATAAAAAGAACAGAGTGAGCTTTTCATCTGCTTTTTACTTCTTTCTTTAATGATACTCTAAAAGATTGCCACAGAAACGTATTCTATCGGCTAATATGCTTGCTTTTCTCACCAAACTAAAAATTAAATCTCCAGTTTGATAATTTCCTGTAAGGGTAAAACACTTTCGTAATTCAGTTTATTAATTTATTTTGTCATAAAAGTACAAATCGTATAGTTTAATGATTTCTTACTTTACATCTTGTTTTGATCGTCATCGCAAAAAAATAGAAAAATGTTGAATTTATAGATGCTCACTTTATTTTTACGCTCAAAAAATCCCTTTTATACAAATTAAAATAATTTCAACTTAAATAATAATCAACGTATGTTTGACCAACAGCCCAGTGTGCACCTTGCCGTAAACGAACCTCGGTCTGATGCAGTATGTATGAAGCAGCTACACTCCATCTGTAACTGCACGAGCCACCCGAACAAAGACGAGAACAGACCGGGCACAAAACAGCAAGTACTCGTCGTAAGAAATTGAATCATATCCTCCGGCGAAGGAAAGAAAATATCCTGATCTTATGGATCATTCGGTTGCCACCGGGGATGTCGATGCACCAAAGGCGCGTGTGGTCAAGGGGTACGTCGCCTTTGTACCGTCCCGGCGTTTACTGCCCGTACGTTTTGCAAAATGTATGTCGACACGCCGGTACCGGACCGAGGACGCCAAGCGTAATCGAGCGGCGAAACAAAGCCGAACTGCGGTCGGTGTGGTTTTGTCAATAAAATTTATCATCCTCTGTAAAAATGACTTTTCTTCGCGTGGTTTGTGGAAAAAAAACATGAGCTTCGGCTGTGTGTTTTTCCTGCTCCCTTTTCCTATCGCACGCACGTCGGTGCGGGGAAGGGAGAAGGGGAAGAGCATCTCTTCACTTCGGTTTTTACGAGCACCCAAGCCGACCGGCGGCGGCGAACGCAAACGAAAGGTGAAAGTAAACTTTTATTGTTTTCTCGTAATTTTTATGCGTTTCTAGATAATTTCGCACATCATGGAGCCATCCCAGGTCCGATGATGGGTACACGCAGGTCAATAATTGATGCAACGCCACTGTTCGGGCATCGTCGTGCCCGTAGTAAATAGTCTTTGTTTCCACTGTGGCGCAAATGAGTTTCCCATTTCACGGATTTATCCCCTTTTTTTTTTTGTTGGAGCACACCCCGACCCCGTGCCGGTGGGTCACGCGAGGGGCAAAGGTAAGCAGGTGAGCGTAAACCGCGACGTTGTGAAAATCGTTTTCGTGACCGGAGTACGACAGGCCGTTGGTAAAAATGAAAAAAAAAGAAAACACGTGACCAAAGGAAAAACGTCCTCCCACTTCCGGTACGCTTCGCCCGAATTCGTTATTGTAAAAGTATCGTTTACGAGCGGTTTTTTGTTGGTTTATTTCTTTCCCTTCACTTTTTGCCTGCTTCCGTGCATCATTTGCATTCAGCGGAGAGAATGTCCGACCCGCCGGCACAGTATCTATTTCCACCTTTACTGTTTGGTGCTGGTTTTTCCCCCGTCCCTGCTCGATATCACCATATATAGAAATGCATAAATGTTAAAATATTTAAACACAACAAAAAAATGCTTCCACATTGCACCGTACAGGCAGGAAAGCCGCACGGCGACAAGTTATTTTGCTCACGTAATGCACATAAACTCCGCGTTGCACTGCAGCGGCACGAGGAGGTTGGCCCTCACGGGCAAGCATTGCGCCGAAAAAGAGAGCGAAAGTACATCTTGGCAACGGGTTTCCTTTCGATATACCGGCAAGACGGATGCCGACCGGTCACAGCCAACCCGCATCGCATTCATCATCCACTGTTTTCAATTTCACAATCTGTCAACGGCATTCGGCAATGTTTCGGAACAACATTTAGCCAAATTGAAATTGCAACGTGCGTGCAGCACTGAGGGTTGGTTTCGGGATGTGTACGCGAAATATAAATGATGTGTGACATCTCTGCGCGTATCGAAACGTGATTGATATCGCGACAGAAAACATTGCTTTGATTTCAATATGAAATGTCTCAGCGTGTCTTTAAAAAAAAAGGAAAATAAATTATAAATGGCATACCAAAAATAAAAATTGTATTATATCAACCATGCCTACATAAACCCTTCAGCTATAGCAAACGAAATTTAGCTCAGTTTAGCTCAGAACTTAAGATTCAGCCTATTTAATAACAAATTTTTATAGGTTAATTTAGGTGTT
>JXXB01028591.1:0-11537 GCA_000956275.1 Anopheles koliensis | reverse complement strand
AGGAATAATTATTAAACCACACCAAAATGAACTACTTTAATGTTAGGAATTTTCTTTTCCTCTTCCTTTTTCTCCATTTCACCATTTCCATTGCTGATAAGATCTGGAAAAGTCGGTTAAAGAATTGTAAGTTAAGAACACTTTAAATCGAAACGGAGAGAAAAAAAAAACAATATTTTGTATATTGTACCACATGTTGTTACCTTGCATTGGAGTAAAATCTTTCAGGTAATCCTCGTTCGGATGGCACAGGGGCAAACTTTCCGCGAGCTCACGCTTTGGATCGGCGATAGAAAATGGTCCATACCCTACCGGCCTGGGTTGCAATGGTTGTTTACGTAGTTTTTCAACTAGCAACTTCTCCTTCCGTGGAATTTCCTATCGTGCAAGCAAATCAAAAGTATCTGTTGCGTTACATTGCGTCAATCGGGATGGAGTATTATTTGGGACTTATGTTCTTACCGGCACAACCGCAACCGTTACTGTATCGGAAAATTTTACTTTATTTTTTTCCACCCCATCGCGCTTCGTTGTAGCGGAAGATGATGATGAGGCACCACTGCTACCGATACCACCGGAACCAGCCGTTGCTAGATTCAGACCGGAACTCTGTCCGCCGGTTCCGGTGCTCAATACAGATTGTTGCGAAAGCCCAGCGCTGGAATAACTACTACCACCATTCGATAGTATTGACGCAGTGGGTGCGTCAGGTTTTTTCCTGGTACCGTATTTTCCTGTTCCAGCTGTAGCCATTTGCAACTCAAACGGTGGTTGATGTTGCTGCTGTTGCAGCTGAAACTTGGAAGGAATGTTACCAGATATCAACGGGTATTGGTGTATGATGGTGCGAGGGCCATTGCTGCTGTTTGAATTGCTAGAAGGAGCGCTAGCACCCGGATACCAAGACGGTTGGGGAAGAGGCGGTGGTTTCCGCCCCATTCCTGAACGCCTTATGAAATCCGGTTCATCTTGTACTAATGGTATACCGATCGTCTGATCAAGAATGTTGGTTGCCGATCCAGATAGTCCTACACTATTCCCCAACGGTTGCGTGGTGTACGATGACAAAGATCCTCCGGGGAATGTACCATTGCCAACAGGCTTAGGAACAACATCTATCACAACGTGCTGCTGTCCCAAGGCAGGTTGATGAGGATTATCATGGTGATGATGATAAGTAGAAGCTGGAGCACTCGTACGGGAAGTCGTCAATCCCATCTCGCTATACTCAACATAATGGGACGAAACGTTGGAAGAAGATCCTCCACGGTTTGTCATGCCATTCGAGACATCTAGCTGATCCATCGATAAACTGTTGGCTGCTGAGGAGTACAAACAATACTTTGCTGCTTTTTCTCGAGGATTTAAAATTTGTCGCGCTCGAATACCGGGACCAATCGGTGCCATCCCGGAAACCGTATGTCCGTAGGATTGGGAACCATCGTCCAGCAGCAACAGATTGCTGGAGCTTAAAGATTTTCCTTTTAGTTTCGATTCCACAATTCGCGATTGTTGCTGCTTCGACAGTTTCAAAGCCATTGCGGTATGGCTACGCTGCATGGCAAAGGGTACTGCTTGCGCAATTGGTTTGCCCTGGCTGGATGTTTTTTTGGCAACATATGGCAGTGGAGGTCTATCCTGGTGGACGTAGAAAGTCTCCTGCTGCAGCAAACCCGTTTTGGAATTGCTTCCCTGTCTGCTGTTGGTGTTGGTAAACGTAGTTTCGAGCTTTGGAACAATTTTTGAGGTAAGTTCACTCGTTTTCGGCAACGGAGGGTGAGCGAGTGATGATTTCGTTTTAGCTGTTCGATCATTGTGTTGATCATTCCATCGTTGCACATGGGAGGATTTGGATGAATCAGACGAAGTTGAGAATGTACGGAAATTTTTCTCACGACCATCGTTTGCAATTTGTGACTGAGGTACCTGCTCATCACGGGTTTTTGCAGCATTAGTTCTTGAACTCCGGTTTAGATGTGCTTCATCAACACGACGTTTTACGCTACGATTACTGTCGTTTTCATGATCGTCAAGATCTTCATTCTCTTCATCAACTACTTGATCATCATCACATTCGTTATCTTCATCTTCATCCTCATAATCATCGTCCTCCTCATCGAAACTGTCTGCACATAAAGAACAGGACGAATTGGAGCA
Source organism: Anopheles koliensis (assembly GCA_000956275.1). NCBI lineage: Eukaryota > Metazoa > Arthropoda > Insecta > Diptera > Culicidae > Anopheles > Anopheles koliensis. Next base: position 9,380 of record JXXB01028591.1, on the reverse strand, counting down.
AAGGGAATCTAAAAATAAAGTGAATTCTTTAAATTTAACAACCATTTGTTATTACGTAACTTTACTTTTACTTACGCTCACTGTCGCTCCGGTCGGTGCAAATCCGATTGATATCGTCTACCTTCCGTAGCGCCTCCTTGGCCAGCTCTGCGTCGCCATCTGCCTTCGCTTTGTCGTGCAGCTTGAGAAATAGATCCGCATCGTTGATGTCGATGGCTAAACTGAACGCCTTGTTGTACGATCGGTTGCGCAACAGGTAGTGGAAAAACTTTAGCGTAATATCGTTCACCTGGTCTCCAAACTCGAGCTCTGTCTCGTAGCAAAGCGATTTCACTGGCACCAGGAAGCTCCCAAGCGCTTTCTGCAACTGCAGTTCCCGTTCCGTGCCCAGCGGTTGCTTGAAGATGTAGTTTGCTATCCGGTGCAACGAAAGCAAACACATGGCCCCGTACGTGTCCCAGTTCAAACTGAGCAGAATGTTGATCGCCTTTTCCACCTGATTCAGCGATATGTACTTGTGCACCAGCACATCCGCCGTTAGACCGGAAGTGTGCACGTCACCTTTCAAGCCCGATCCACCGACAACACGAACGCAAGCCAAAGGTCCCTGCTCGAAGGCACAAAACAGAAAGGAATCGGTCGTCGCATATTTTTCAGTATGGTTGAGCAACTCAGGCTTCTTGCTCCAGCACAGGCGACCCAGCTGAACAGACGGCGCATGATGACCGAGGAAGTAGTTGGACAGATCGAATGTGCCAGACGGGATGCCATCGTGCGATTCGCTCAGCAACTGCATTCGCACACAGGACAGTGCGATGTCGAAACACTGCAGTTGACACTTTTCGTTGGCGATCATCATCACCGATGAGTCACTGTGCCAGGCAACGTACGTGGGAATCTGTCGGCGTGTGCGAAGTGATGAAGATGCAATGGAGAAGAGAGACACTGTAATTATAGCACTGTATTTTGCATCCATAATTTGGCTACACTTACGAAGGCGGCTTTTACGAGATGCGTTATGCCGCGGCCTTCATCGAACAGCACGATTGAACCGTCGATGCAACCAAGCATAAGCTTCTCGTGGTCCGGACTAAGGGCGTTGCAGCAAACCTGCGTCTGCAAAGGTATGGAGGTAACTGCTACACGACGCATTTTCGTCTTATTGATCTGATAGATGCAACTGTCGATCGTGACTTCGCCCTACGGAGGAAGTTGGATGCATGAATAAATCATAGCAAAATGATAGCACCCACTTAAGTACCTTTTTGGAAATCTTCTGCTCCACGCAATGCACCTGGTAGTCGTTCATTAGCGAAAACTGTACCGAAATCGGATCGTACTCAGTCCAGTAGTAGCACAGCAGTTCCATCCGTGCGCCATTCAGTTTGTACACGTGCAAATTCGCACGATCCTGGTCCTTTACCGTGGGTCGCCATGGGTACACTTCGTTCTGGGACGATTTTGTCCACACAATTACGAGATTGAGACTGCTGCTGCATACCAACCGCTTCGGAACTTTGCGTGTCGTCGATCCCGTACCGCTAAGTAGCACGTTGTATATCTTCGGATCCATGAGGCTGATTTTTTCGAGATTATTCTTCTTGGCGGTCGGTTTCTGTAGCTGCACGAACGTGATCTGGTTCTCGTTGTACGCCACGAGGATGTGGTTTTGTGTGATGACAACATCGGTTATATGCTCCGAGATAAGCTTCCCTATCAGATACTTGTCGAAGTAAATACGATTGATATCGCCGGTGAAAGGATTGATCGACAGATGCACCAGCAGACCGTTGGAGAGCATCATCTGAAGCAGGAAATTGTTTTTCCACTTGCAGTATACGAGGCGCTTTTGGCGTAGTTCGTCCTCCAGCAGACGGAGTGAGTGACGAAGTTTGTTTGGTTTTTTGTTGTCTAGGCTCCATTTTAGTCCACGGGATTCGCAGTAGCTTCGCTTTCCTTCGCTGAGGACGTTTCGGTTGGGGTCGCTTTTTTTCTCATAATATCTATAATGCAAAGTCAGGGCGGATGGAATTGTGGGTCATTACAGTTTTTTTTCAGCGCTTAACAAACAAAGAATAAAATGATGTTGCATTAATGTTGTGTGTTCCATGATTTTCGTATCGCATCCATCAAGTGTTTGAACTGTTGCGGTTAATTCTTTTGGAATACGTCAATAATTGATGTTCGTCAGGAGTATAACATAGTTTGTATAGTAGTAAACCATTACGAACAAATATCAATGCTTTAGATAAAAGCATCGAAAAGGTAGCAGTCAGTGCTGATGCTGTTTTGTGATTTTATAAACTATCTGATTTCCATGCAGTTCTCAAGCAAAATTATTCAACTACAGTCATTTGCATTAACGATTTCAATCACGGTGATTAAAATGATTCCCTACGATCCATCTTAGTCTTAATCATCACACGCTAGGTATTATACTTACATAATTGATACATGTAAGCAAACAACGACACTTAACACTACATCCATGAACACCAAATTTCAGATATTTTTATCGAGTTTCTAAACAATTTACGTGGGTTAAGCCCTTAAGATTTTTTTTATTAATAATCAAATTCATGAGCATGAAGCAAGGAAATGTCAACCATTGTGAAAAATTATGTTCATAATCATCTACAAAGTACCAACCAGCTTTATTACAAATTTTATAATTAATAGTTGTCAGTAATTATTAAACAAAAGAAGTACATTTACAGACAGAACGGCGAAAGTAAAATACAATGAATCTAACGAAGCATACTCAGAGCGTATGCATTTATAACACAAATGCAGGCATGTCAGAGCATAGCATAGCATTTAAATTGGTGATAGCAACGACGACGAAGTTTATCTCCTATTTTCCTTGGGTGTTCTGTATTCAGGCAGGGTATACAGCTTATGTGCTCCAGCAGCATGGTTGCACGTCGTTCGCAATGACCTTTACCGAGCACCAACCACCAAGGGAACTAGCGAAGCTAACCAATCCCGGTGGTATAATAATGAACAAACGGTACATTTTAATTGCAGATCACGATCGCACGCATCCGCATCGCGACGCTCATGCAAAGGAGGGGGTGCGGGTGCAGTACACGACATGCATCCACGCTGCACTTGCTTCAGACAACAACATTGACTTTCATAAAATACACGATCTCAATGCGACACCATCAATGTGCAAAAATAGTACATTCTTCGGTAAACTGAGGTGATCGCACGATAGGTGATGGAGATTGATAATGTAATTTAGCATAAATTAATAGCTACCTCGTTCCCAGGAGGAACACCTATCCCGTGTCTCGTGATCGCGATAGTGAGAGGATCTTGTGTTATTGCTCTAGATGGATAGCTATTATTATTAGCTAGTTTACGATTTTTACGCGTAAAATTACACAAAATGTCCCTTGGATTAGGTTATTCTGAGAGAGCCATGTGGCGCATTCATGTGCATAATCAGCTATACGAAATTACATATTTTTAATCCATCGGTACTCCGGTACATGCCGGTGCATGTTGGCAGCCCAACTGAGTAGGTGATGGGTAACTCCATTTTTGAGGCTATTTTAGTTTCCGTGATTGTATTATTTTCGCATGCAGTTTTTTTTTCTTGTGCTTCTACCTTTTTAAGCTTACGTTACAACACATAAAGCCATTTACTTCCCACACTCCCATGGAGGTAGCTTCAAAAGTAAGCAAAGTGGGCAATGGAATGAAGCTACCCCTAGGGGGTGTAAGAGCCCGCAAAACCGCAACCGAACGTCACAACATCTCACAAAGACAATAGATTAAAGCCACAGACACCCTCTCCCGCATGCTTTTTCATGCTCCACATTGCGAGGGAACCCCGGAATTAATGCAAAGATGCACGACGCAGTTTTGGATGGATGCGATGGGAAAATTCACAAAAAACAACACACAATATTAAACAGACGCGCTTTGGCGTAATCGATTAGGAAATTTTTCTTCTGCGTAGCAAATGATCCTTCGCTCAGCGGCTTTACATGAACCCAGTGCATTTTTCTTACTTTGTCGTTCCGAGGTCCGTGTCTTGGATGCTGATGTCCTCCCTGGTGGACCAGAAGCGCAATTCTGTCAATAGCGTTAACATATTGTGACACTTGGAACAACCACTCAAAGCGGATTGTATATAAACAATTGCACGCACAGCACCTACGAATCAGCTTCATTTACACATTTGTGCTGGTATTTCTGCAGCATTGATAGCCGCGTTTGTTGCTTTCATCAGTGACGTGTTGATGCCAAAAGGCTTTGTACTGCGGAGTGGATATGCCTTCCCTTTTAATGCTCATTCTTTACATGCACTATAGCCACAGAGACCACCTTCGCTGACGTCGATGCAGCAACCGCAACAAGTGGCCCTTGGCGATCATTATTATTTGATCATGTATGCACTAACACATCCAAACAACGACGCATAACATTTTGGTGGTGCTGGCACCGAGGAACTACACTTTCGCAGGCTATGATGGACAATCACAGATTCACAACACTGCACTAACGAGGAGAACGTGATCGAAAAACATTACACTTATTTCGTATCACTTGATCACTGTTGATATTTTCAGCTTCTGCTAGAGGCCGTGTACGAAAACTTTCGATGAACAGAAGTTTGGCGACCTGTTGATTTTGACCGAACGCGACTCAATTAGGGGGCCATCTTTATACGCGTCGTGACTCCTCGGGAGCCGCTGTCACTTTTGGCGTTTCTCGATCGCGATCGCGAGTCCCCGAGAGCAATTTCATTCCATACAACCCAAGTGACAAAGAAATTATATATTGACGCAGCGTAACGCAAATAACGGGCGTATTACACGGGGGGCCACGGAGAGTCAATTATCTTTGCACAATTTTACCAGAAGGTAACAAAAGCACGGTAATATTTGAAATTGTCCAAAGCTTTGTTTTGAAACGATTATTTATTATCAAACGAAGAACCGGCGTTTGTATACAAATCGTTTTAGTAACTGTTTCGTCTTATTACAAAAAAAAACACATACAAACCATTCCGTTCATTTAAAAAAAATCCAATTAGTTATGGATCTGGTTAGTAATTGACGTAGAATGATGTAGTGCGAGTAAGTTCAAACAATACCGTCTATATAAGCTACAAAATTATTACGATATATTCTAGTTGCGATAACACGATAGAAAATACTGTTTTGGAATGCCTATTTTGCTAATTTAAGGCAAGCTAAACCATGGAGGGATATTTTCGAGTTGAAAACCGTCCACTCGTATCATTAGTTAAGATTAAGAAGTTTATCAGATTAAATGAGTTATTTAGCTTTTTTTTGTGTATTTCTAAAAGGAATCCATGTTTACTTCGCTCATAAAATATAAAAAGGCTGAAATCGGAATCGGAAGGCATAACACCAAACTTTTGGAATCGGAAGGCATAACACTAAAAATATTTGAGGATATGTTTATGTCATAACCACGTGAATATATTCTTTCGCTGATAATTACATACAGCATAGAAATCGTGCTAGGAAAGTGATAGTTTTAGATTTGGAAGGAAATTTTCCAGAATGATCGAAGAAGTTTGGATCAGGAATGTATCAGGAATCAGAAATGATGAGATGACTGATAGTATACAGTAAAATGTGAAGGTTCGGCAGAACCCATAACAGATCATGTTTTTAAAATCCAACTGTTTTTATCTTTTTATATAATTTTTAGATAATAGAGTTGTACAAATATGCCAATTGGATTACGGCAAACTATTGAAATATTCAGTGTCGTGGCAAAAACCAAATAAAATAATAGATGCATAGATTTATTTCAACCTGGCCAGATGGTGATCTTGAGAATTAAAATATGTTTCTTAGTTCTTATATGCAAACGTTACTGTACGTTACTTTATCACCTTCATTGCCCAATGGGTGGGCTCTATTGTCGAAATTTTGAATCCGCTACCACTTTGTTGAATACAAGGATTGTTCGGGGTGCTTTTACGAAGGACACGATAATATTGATACTGTTGCTGTTGCTGTTTCAAATCATCTCAAATCATATGAATATGGCAATACCATTTATATATATATTTGATGTTAATACCCACGATCAGCTGATTCTACACCGGCTTGTTGTTTGGCGCGTATTGCGTGTTCGATTCTTTGGAACAAAGAATCTACCGTATCGAACAGCGTAAATGAACTCATTAACACGGATTTCTGGTGCAATTGATAATTTAACAAGGCATCGCACTTCACGAAGTTTAAAAGAATAAGACAGAGAACTAATTCGGCGGGTTTAATTCAAGAAACTCTTGCACATCAAATGAAACGAAAACAGTAAACAAGTGTGGAAGGTATAGACCTCTTACCCAACAAGCAAAACTCAATCGAAGAGATTTTGTCTGTTTATTATATGCAGTTAAAAAGTCAAAACGCGTGTGTACGGTATCACGAATTAAACATGTGTTACATCAATATCATGATAGTTACATTTTAGTTATTATTAGTAGTTTTGACTAAACAAAATAAACGATATTTTTCTCATTGGAATTTATCCAGAACATCTGACTCAAACTAGTGACAAATAATATAAACTAGAAGAACAAGGAATTAAACAAAAATACCTCAACCACAGGAGCCGGCGGACAGTGGGATATGTAAATAATGCGTTTTCATTGAGTGATTATGTTACGCTACGTTTTATGTTTCCATCAAAAAGTTTTAAAATTTTCTAACTTACAGCGATCTCGGTAACCTGTTTGAAAAGAAAACTTGTTTCAGATTGAGTAAAGAGCAGAATTGTTGGTGAATAATTTTATAGTAGCAATGTCCCTCGAGTAATGGAGGAATACAGTGTGCACATGTATTCTGGCAACCCTGCTGTCAGAATTGCTTCACTTCCGCTTTGTGTTCGCTGGAAATAGGTTTGCGTATTCATCATTGAACTCCAAATTGGATAGAGATTAGTAAAAGTACCGTTTTGTTCTTATTTCGGATACTTTCCTGGTCGTTACTACACGTGCGCTCAATCGTAATCTGTTCGTGCGAAAGTTTGTGGGGCAATTAACCATTCGTTCATTGAATATTTTGCATAAATTAATACTCCTTATGGTCGGGACAATATCACTTTGTCCGGATCCATAGCGGCTTTGCTGCGAATTGTTGCTAACTCGTGCGCAGGTTAAAGATATATTCATAGCAGAAAATAAACTTCAAATCCTGTACAATGACAGAAACTTTGTTGCCTTCACTGTTGTCCCCTCATTGTAACATGTGCACCAGGCGATAATTAGCTGCAAATCAGTCGAAATTGGAATTAAAATTTGGTTTTGTTGGCTTGAAAAGATAGCATTCTAGAAGCAAATGAAAGAGAGGAAGATAATGGGTGAGCGAAACAGATCGATAGAATAAAGAAAATTAACCGGTAATCTCCCCACATACTTTCGTTCGGTGCGGCGCAGTTGTACACCCGGATACCTTATACGGATGGAAAAAATGAATTAATTTGTTCAATTGCAACAGGGTCGGGAGCATCGCTAAAAGCGGTCGATCGAGTGCAAAACGTGTGCAGACCGAACTACAGAAGCTGCGAGGTGAAAAAGAGTGGTGAGAAAAACCGTCAAATACCAGCCAGCTGTACGCAGAAGGGAGAGAAATAATCTAGCCGGACAAAGAGGCAACTAAATACGCTTGCTTGAGCAATCGAAAATTGGAAAAAATAGAGCTGTTTCAAAAACGTTTCGCAGACTACGGCCACCAGCAGCAGTAACAGCGGAAGTGCAATCGAAATCATCTTGGCCGTCACCGACTGCCGGACTTGAAAAAGTGCAATTTTTTTTAACAAATCTACCGGACATCCAATGTCAGAACCTCAGTCATCGCTGCTGTTGAAGAAACAACTGGCAGGTAAGTGTGTCGGGGAAAGGGGTCGAAAGGCCGGGTTGTGGGGTTACCGATGCCAGACGGAGGAAAATCCTCGCCGACGTCCTTGTCTATAGTGGTGCGTTGGAAACTCCCGTTATGAGATGAACTGCTGTGCCGGTAAAGGTCATAGCAGAAGGCAGTTCGATTGTCCATGTGGAAAATACGTAAAGCTTGTGTGATGTTGGAAATCGATAAGCAAATTATTTTGTCACTATTTTCCCTGCTAGCGGAAGTGACGAAGAATTTCTAGGACGGACTACGGTGGGGCTTCTTGTCACTTTTCTCCGCAATACCAGGTGTTCACCCATGCGAGGCGAGGGTTCGTTCGTCCATACGTACGTGCTTGCGCTTACTAGCAGGAAGCAATAACCGGTAGAAGCGAGGCGAGGACGCGTGCGTACGTGTGCTGTGCGTCGTTGAACTTTGCAAGAACTTTTACTTACAAAGGGCCGACAATACCGACTGCATAAAGCATCTGCTTGCTTTTGCGGTATCCCTACGCCGATTTGTCTTAATATTTGTATAGATGATGATGATGTCTTGCGCAATTGGACTCTTGAGAGATCATTTTTTGTAATTAGTAAATGAAAACGAGTAGTGCCATGTATGTAAACACATTTTCTTTCTTATTTTCATTTTTTTTTAGAGCTTAGCAAAAATCCTGTGGAGGGATTTTCGGCCGGTTTGATTGACGATAACGACATCTTTCGATGGGAAGTGTTAATTATTGGGCCTCCGGATACTCTCTAGTAAGTATAATCAATCAGCGATGTAATCGGCGAACACTAGTGAGATGTTAGTAGAAAAATCATGCAACAACATTTCCATTCCGTTCGTCCATTCGTAACTCGTATAATTTCTTTGTTTATCAAACAAGTATTGTAAATGTTAATTAATTGCGTTCAAAATGTGAAATAATTGCAAATATGAAATACTTGCATTTTAAAAATAATCTTGTATGTGAGAATGTAGAATCTTGTAATGATAAATTATTGAACAAGACCAAACATGATGCAGTTTTTAATCATTAATAATTATAATGATTATTTCATGACAAACAAATCTCGTATACTTCAATCGCCTGCGGGTTAAGGCATCCGCAGATTATTTATTTTTAAAAGAATATACAAATTGTTTCCGTTTTGTTACATAGCAGTTTGAGAAAATTATCACAATATATAGATTCAAACCTTTTTTTTACTATTTACAACCTATCTTTACTATTTATATGTTTAAGAAATTTAAAGCAGGCTTAGGTACATGTTATAAGATTGAGGTTTTTGATTAGCAATACTGTGATTTTTTTTCATTAGCAAGACAAACATCAAAGCCCATATTGTAAAATACATTCTTCCGTCACTATCGAAGTGTCTGTTTGTTAGGTTTTGCTTTGTAAGAGGATATCTATGATTAAGTTATTTTTTGTTCGTATTATTGTTCTTGAAGCATTCCTCTCATGAGAAAGCATTTGTCATGGAAATA
>JXXB01028565.1:0-10327 GCA_000956275.1 Anopheles koliensis | reverse complement strand
ACATTTAAAAACAAGTTATCAAATTTAGCCAATCTACTTGACTGCCATATAATTCTACCAATGTGCAAGCACCTTGAATGAAAAAGCACAGCATAGTAGCGCCGCCTATCGGTCAGATGTTGAAGCTTTTAACTGTTACCTTTCAATTCCGTGGGAGCTTAAAGCTCATTTTCACAGTGTCTCTTCTTTTATAGTTTGCAGAGACCTTGTGGATTTATTACTTTGAGCTTAAAGCTCATAACAACCTAGTGCGCCTTCAAAATTCGTTTTTACTAAATAAAATCAATTTTATTTTCATTTCCTCAAATGACATTCATTTGAAAGAAAAAATGCTATTTAATAATGTTTCCAAAAAACCGAAAAAGATGAATTCTGAACAAAGAGAACATGTGCGTATATACATTTTTTTCCTGAGGCATCATCGATTGATCATGACTGCTCCCAAGCGCGGTTCCATAAAGAGAAAGGAGGGCAGCACACCACGGACCATGTCGCCTTAGAAGGCAAGAGCAACTTCAAACTTTATAACAAAACAACATCAAACCGCGCCACAACTGAACTGAAATAAGTGTGAAAGTGCAAAGAGCAAGTAATGCGACTAAATTGAAAAAGATGCCGGTAAGGCTGATGAAAAATTCAATTTACACAACTCACAAAAACAAAAATAATCGATAGTAAACAGATCAAACAAACTACTTTATAGGTGAATGGTGTTACTTCAGTTTAACCTCACTTCATCTATACTTATCCATACGAAATATAAACAAAAGTTCACTAGAACAACAACAACAACTAGAACAGGCACATAAACCAACTGTTACAACAACGCACAAACAACATTAATGAGTGGCAGAATATAAACACACAACAACAATAATGTAAAAAAAGGAAAACAACAACAAAAAATCAATCGAGCGAAAGATTACGAATCCGAGCGCTCAGCTTGCCGTGCAACACACAGGAAACACGAACAACATCAGTAGTAACAGCATCATCACAGCAACCCCACTACCACCACTTACTTGGATTGCTTCGATAGTGCAGCGACGCCATCGGAGGTGGCGGTGGCGGTGGCTGATGGTGGAAGGTTTGCAATTGCCTGTGAGATGAGGTGGACCACGTAACCGATTCCGTGGGACTGATGCAAATGGCTTCGGGTTGGATATTGTGACGATTTTTGTTTTGTTTCGCGTTTAGTGGATGTTGATCGAAGTTAGAAGTGAGGAAATTGGCAAATGCGAGGGAGCCAGTGGATGGATCACCCACACAAGCAGCAGCACGCAGTGCGTATATGTCACAAACACACACATCCACCAAAAAAAAAAAGAATTACGGAGTTTTTGTAATTGCATATAGTCGACGTCCATGACGATGTTATTGATGATATTCAGAATATTGTTGTTGTGTTGAGGCGACGAGGGCGCACAAGCGATTGAAAGCGCGAATGATCAGCACGCAAGCACGACCAATGATGACGGTGATATTAAATCATCGATTTCAAAAAAAGAAACAAGCAAACGAGATTATATGAGTGAATATGGAAATGTGAAACACATTTACAGTCATTGTAAGAAAAACTCAATAACAAATAAATTATACATACAAAAGGCTTCAATTGCAAATATCCGTCTAATGTAACAAAATAAATAAAAATAAATCGCGAAAATAATACACAAACAACCAAACCAAAATGACCTGCTAAAGACCATGAAACCAAACATTGTAAACTACAAATTAAATACAAATAAAAAATAGAACTAAAACAAATCAAGCAACACAAAGTATAAAAACGTCTGCGCCATGTTGGAACAAAACTAGCCTTAATCCAGTTGCCAATCAGATGAATAGCACTCAGAACAGAACGCAAAACTTTCCCTTTGCAAGTGTGCGACCAACGGTCCAACGCGAACGGCCGCGTTTGACTACTTACCAGCTATCGATAGTGCAGATGTAGGGCTTTCCGGCAGCAGAATGCCCTTTTGTACAAGTTCTTCCCGGTTGGCACGTACAGAAATTTTCCGCTCGAGCGCTGCTTATTTTCACCGGGCCGGGAAATTCGTGTGTGTATGGGTGAAATTATTGGTATGATGTTTTTTTTTATTCCAAAGAATGAATAGTACGTGTTATGCCGAGTGCGGATGGGAAAGATTGGAAGGCACACATAGGCGAGGGGGTGCGCAGACGCGATCGGGCGAACGAAGGTGAAAAGGAGAGAGAAAAAGAAAAACAAAATGTTAAGAAAATGCAATATGCAAACAAATCGACAAAATGCACGTTAGTAAGGCTCATGTATCGAAGGGTTCGCATAGGAAACAAACATGAATGAATGACGTAACATTTTAAAGAGAATAAAAATAACACGAAATAAAAACAATTACGCCATCTAGCAGTAGAAAGAAATTAGTTGGCAAACACAATAAAAAAAACTTAAAATAAAAATGCACACAGTAACAAAAAGAAACAAACTAAAAAAGTTAACCTCGATAGAAGGTTCTTCCGGTGAAAAAAAAAACCAAAACAAAACAGTCAGAAAACACAGTACAAACAAAAGCAATGGTAGTAGAATAAATTAGCAAAAACAATCATTTGGCAAACTTACACTTGGAGGTGGACTCGAACTTTTCGCTTTTCTTTTTTCTTCGCCACTTCCACGGTTTGAACAGCCGACCGAAGGCGCTAAATTTGCTGCTTTTCCGTTCGAGCGGTGGCGTCCGGGAGCCCGAGTTCAGGCTGTTCGAGCGCATCGTGGTGCCGTTCTGTTTTTTCGTCGCTGTAAAGAATAAAAAAGAAAGCAACGAATTATTTCTCGGACAAATTAATCGTGGCGCGGTTCTTTCTATCGCTGGTAAAAGGATACCGAGGAAAATTAAATTTTACAACAAAAGAGAATTCGCAACGTAAAGGCTTCTCCTGGACAAATCATACGTATGTTTGTTCGGAACGTGAAACAAAGCACAGAAACTTTGCTGTAGGTAAACGCACGTCGTTTCGTTGCTGTCGTCAACAACTCTTCAACCGAAATGTGTAAATAAGACCCCGGTGTTAGGTGTCTGTGAATGTTATGAATCATACTACGTTTGCAGAAAATAATCACCAATAATTGTTTTACTGCCGTTTGGGAATGTTGTCTCAAACAAGTTCACAGCCCTTTCCCTCAAGGTTGTGAGGAGAGTCTGAGAAACTTTTTATCTTATTTAAATGAATCACCTAAAACAACGGATAAAATACAGTTACATCTCCTGAAAGCTCATTAACATAACTGAAAGCAACATAAATTAGCAGATGGACAACAATAAATGAATAAAAAGTACAAAAATTAAGATATTCAAAGAACAATTAAGATAATTCGTCAATCACATCTTATAAAAACTCTCGTCACAATCGATCTATCTCTTTCATCGGAGGCAATCATGTACAACCTTCAAACGAATTTTGTTTTATTAAGCCAGTTTGAATTTTAAACAATTCGTGCCACAACCTCTCGTTGACAAAGTATGCTTTTATTCAACATGGTGCACTGAGAAACCTTCAAAAGGAAACCGCTCTGTCTTTCACATACCACACACAACCTTGAACGCCATCATTTATCATAAAGCATTTTATTTCATTTCGAAAGAAAATAAGGAATTATTTAAAGCGCATACGCACCATCAAGCCACGAATCTGGGACTTTCAGATAAAGGTGACCAAAAAAAAAACGCACACAGAAACAACAACATAAACGCGGCAAAACAGTCTTGAACTTTATCCCCACTGTGCGATTCCTTTCTCCCCGCGACGACTCGGTTTGGAATTTTGCCTGTGATGCACGTTAAAAATTCATCTGAATTGCGCGTGCGAATTCCGTGTGTGCTTCGTTTTTTATGACTTTTCCTACTCCCAGGAGAGCGAAAGATTGGGGTGTGCCACCACTTATGAGGAGGAAGGCGATTCGCGCCTCAAGGGCAAAAAGTTTGTTTATGAGACGGTGGTGGGCATTTAAATTGCCCCAAAAAAAAGAAGCCACATACTGATACACGCAAATTCGCATAAGGAGACGCGCATTAAAAAAACCATACACCACATAAACACCATTACAGGTTTTGCTTCTGTGTCTGTATGAGTTTTATCCGCACCACCACCGGCTCCCGAAAGCATAATCGAAAAGGACTCGAAGCGTGGCAAAAGAAGAACCAGCAACAGAGAAGAAGAAAACCCCACCACAGCCCTGTGGCAATGAAACCGCCAAATCGGTGACCTTCTGATAAACGGTGTGAAGAAACGGAACCGGTTCCGTGGCGTAAAAGAAAAGACTGATCGAACAAGAACGTCAGTCACACGCATACCGGGCGAGATGAACAGACGACTGATCGCAAAGCAAGCCTCCCCGCTGGAGGTCGCCGTTCCAGGTGCTCGATCCGGACTACTCAGCCAACCTTCCATCGAAACCAGTCATAACTGCCTCACACAACCGCAGCAGCACCCCTCCCTAACATAATCTTCACATGTTGTTGCAGTAGCAGCAGCAGCAAAAATTCCACATCGATGACTGACACCGATGGCTTCGTAGGTATGGTTTTATTTTTTACTTTTATTCGTTAGCTCATCGATTACGCTTGCGTTACAGTGTGAGATGATGTATAATGTAGTGTTTTCGTTAGTTTTTTTTCCTTTCATACCCCGCCAATAGCTCGTCGTGTAACTGGTACCTATCTCTCGTGTTACCGAGGGCGATGAATCGTGAATTGATTTCGTGATAATAGATCTTAGGTCGCAGTATAATGGACGTTTGATTAATAGAAAAAGTTACATAAAGGTATCGCATTGCCTGGGATTCACGAGCAGCGATAGTGCAACTACAGACGGCGATTACATGAGTTACAAAGTAGTATGGCTTTAATAACTACAAAATGTTAATCAAATTTAGCAAGTTCCGCCTCCCAGTTTCGAATTGTATAACTTGGATATATCGTTAAAACATCCTGCAAAAATTCATTTCCCAAATAACCGATCAAACCGGTTTGATCACCAATTTGTTTATGTTGTGAAGACAATTTCAATATTTGGCCATGTTTTGATATTTTATTTAAACAATTTCAAATGTATGAAAATGTATTAAATTTTGTATGAAATGAATTTTGTTAAAAATGATCATTAACGAATTAATAAAATGACCCAAATTGATCCACCGTTTCTTCATAGCTTCACAAAAGGAAGGAAATTCTTTAATTTCCAATTCAATTACTGTCATCATGCGGCAACACAAACAAGCCTAAGGAAAACAAACAACAGAGGAAAAAAATACGCACCACAATTTCCGCACGCTTAATAAAACCACAAACTTTTCCTGAGCCTAGAAAAAACACGATAAGCACCCCCATTGTCACTTCAAACTTCGGCCCGGCGCCCACCGCCCAAGTGTGTGCACAAACAGGAGCAAAGTTCTAATGAACCGAAAAGCAATAATGAAAAGCTTGTCCACTTGAACTTGTACCGGGCAACGTAACAAGGCACGGTACAGCGGGGCAGAAAAATAGCTAACCAAAAATAACCACCAAATGCTGCTAAACAAGAGCAGTGGCCAGAAGCAGGAGAGAAAGAAAAAGGCCCTTCCAAGGATTACATGAAGCTTTGTCATCTTTACCGGTACGAGGGGCATTATATTTTTTTCTTGGTTTTTGCGTGTGAGAAACGTAGTCGCAGCGGAAACCAACATCGACATCTGGATCGAAAGTTTTACCCCGCGATATAGATTAAGCTTAGAGACGGGTGCTGTTTATCTTCGTCTTAAGCGACGAGTCTTCACGGTCTTCACCTGCTTCAAATCGCGCTTTTTTTTGCGACCGTTTGCACACCCTTATTGAGCCTGTCAGCAGAATGTTGGCGTCATTTCGTGTGAGATGGAGGGAGATAAAAATGAAGGCACCTGAACAAGACTTCTCGTAAGTGAAATAACAAAACACACACATACACAGAAAACATATCCTTTTTTCCTGGTCGTGTAACATTTTCTCGATAAGCAATCGGTAAAATGAAAGAGCAACGTTGATACAATGCCAATAAAATCTTTCCGTGGAAAATCTGTAACAACTGTACTAAATATTTCAAACTACCGCCTCAATCGCTACCCTTTCCGAACTGGTACCGTGTTGAGATGGTTACGTGCATTTTCCACCAAAATACCCGACGGGCAAGACTGGTACGAGTACAGCAGAACCACAGCTCTTAAAAGTATGCTTCGCTGATAAACTGTACCAAAAATAGCGCCCTCGATTTAACAAAACCGTCTTGGTGGTTGGCCCTTCGGAGAAGTTTGTGCAACTGAACCGCCATCCTACACCAACCATCCGGTCAGTGTGAGCACGAATCACCACGATAGGGAAGGATACAACACACCTCCACATCATGTTGTCTTCACCGAGGATGCAGCGGACCACCCACCCTTTCTATTGAGATGGCTCTGCTGTAGCCCGTTTGATCATCAACGCTCTTCGGTGACGAGTGGTGGAAGGCAGGCGGTAGGGGTTTTTCGATGAAATGAAAACATAAAACAAATCCAATCACGTCCACGCCCATCATGTTTCTGGTAAAGCCGATGATAATACGGGCGATGTGAGATAAAGTGATTGGAAAGATGCTTGCTTTTATTATTACCTTCGGGCCACATACGTACACAGCACGTGGTGGTACTTTCGAGACGGTGCGCGTTTGGAGTGAACTCGACGAAGAAGTTCACATTCAACAGTCATTGCCCGGTTAGAACTCAATAGGACGTAGGATTATGTTCGAGTTGGACGAAATATTAGACACTAATGTTGCCCTACGGATATCAGGTTGTAAGGTGTTTTATAAGAGAATTTTGGATTTTAGATAAATGAATGATATCAAATAACAAAAAAGTGATATAAAATATACTGTGAGAAATTAAACCAATTGATTTGCAAAATGAATCCAGCTCACTATCAATCACGTACGCAGGATTGATTCATTTATAGCACCAATGCTAAAATGTTCTGCAAAACCTTCTATTTTCAGATGTGAGAAAAAACCCATCCTTCACTGTATGCTGGTGCTAATGGATGTCACCACGCATGGTGTGCACGTTATACACACCATCCTCTTTTGGAGCCACCAACCCATCGCTCACAGTCGATGTGCATTCGTGTCGGTTACCGCAACGCACGCTGACGCCGACGGTGGACGTTGGTTGTCCGCTCGATTTGGTCTTCTCGACGATGGATTTTTTTTTACCGAGCCACCCCTTCCCCCACCCGTAACGTAAGAAGGCGCTCGATTTATCCAATTCCAATTAATTAAGCTCAATCAATCATAATCTTTTCGGGGTGGATCTATTTTTGCCAACACGCACGCGTTCACCCACAGACTTTGTAGGTGGCAGCGCCCAACCGGACGAGATATGATGGTTCGGGCATCCCCGGGTGGAAATAGATAGCGAAGCAGCTGATAAAAGCGTAACGCACGGCACGATGCTATTTTCTTTTATTTGTGACTGCCAGTCTCGTAATGGACGCTGCCGTTTGTCGGGGTATGCATAAAAAGGGAGATAGGGATAGCTATCCAATCAATATCAAACCTAACTGAGCAATATGGGAACATTCTTCTATAAAAAAAATAATTAAATGTGAAAATAATTTTAGTGTCCTAAGCAAGAAGTAGTGTTTCGGAAAATGTTAGATTGCTGAATTTATTTAGTACTGAATAGAATCGTGTTTACTATTACATTGACACTGCCACTGCCTCAGATTGATGATCGCTAGAATGAAATGATCCATGAACAGACAATTAAGGACACGCCGCAAGGGAGAAAAAAAACTCCACCTTCAACCTCAGTCGTATTCCTTGGTAAACGAATAACCGCTTGATGGAACGCCACTAGAAACGGCGCTTCTGATTGATACACCACCCCCTGGAGCTCCTCAGCAACACCCAGAAGCTCTACCATTGTCCCGTATCGCCCGGCACATATCCGGTCGATTTGGTCCATTTATTCATCGTGTTGTTCCCCGAACAATCTCTTCACGTCGACACGATAAGTGATCTCCCACCGAGCATGGGAAAAAGTGAGGCGAAAGAGAAGAAGTAAAGCGTTTTGTTTTTTTCTTTTTTTGCTGAGAGTGAAGAACCTTCGCTGGTGATGCTCCACGGACAGAAAAGGATCTAAGTATTACATCCTGAAGAGTGGAAAAAAACAGAACCACAATAATGCACGGAGAGAGACAGAGACGTTGAAGCAAAAGGACTATCAGAAGAGGCTCCCATATACATTCATAATATGCAGTGATTGCCGGTCGATTACTGGAACGAGATTTCCGGTCGCTGTTGTAAGCTGTCGGGGGCTGTGATTTTTATGCTGCTGTTGTTGTTGTTTCGTCTATGGCTTCATGTGTGTGTAACGCAGATTTTTCCGGCCCAGCCGCCCGAAGATGCCGGGATACAGCATATTTTGAGTGGCCAGTATTACTCACCACTTGACGTTATTAGCCCCTTGCGAAGGCGAAACGAGCGATGAAATTTGGGAAAATGTGAAGAAGGAAAAATCAATCGCATTATTATGTTGGTTCAGTCTGTCGCAAGATAGCACAAAAAAATTACAATATGCTGTACGGGCTAGGGAAAGTTAATTAACGGCGTCTAATTCCCGGAAGACACACGACGCCCAAACGTACCCAGAATGGCTGGTGGCTATTGGGACATTATTGACATTCAATAACAGCCGGGAGTGAAGCGAACTTCAGGGTATTAATAAACTGAATTTTGTGGAGGATATAATTCAATTACGTGATTTTAACAAGAATATGGCTTGCAAAAAACGCTCTTATACAAAAATCAACCTTATACTGAGCGTATTTAAGCACAGGTATTTTTTAACAATAAAATCTGAACTACTCTGAACAATAAATAAGCCTGAATTACTCTGAACAATAAATAAGCTTTTAGAACAACGATGAAATAACTGCGATAGTACAATATCATCCATGTACAACATTTAAAAATGAAAATACGTCAACGGTAGTATTTTTACGATTTGTATCGCACTTTTCCTGTCCAAGTGTTGCTGTTTCTGACGGTCGACGACAACGCGCAGTGAAAATAAAGCATCAAGCAAAAATGTATTTGTACCTTATGTAATAGATGTATTCGCACCCACTTGCACGTCGCGTCACGATCGCGATCACAAACGCCCACTCTCAGCCACGGATTCTGTACATCGCGCTAGGCCACCAAGCGCGAGCGATTCGTTACGCATGATTAAGCTATGCGTCACACGGCATTCGCGTTCTAGAGGTCGACCCGTGCTGCGCGAACAAAACTGATGGAGTGAAACTTGTCAATCAACACACTGTCAAGTGATATGTATATTTTTCTTTTTGATAAGATTCAATTCACACCATCTCGTGCGGTTTCGCCCTTGTAAGTGCACTAATGCATTAAGAATACGACGAAATGACGGCAGATGGAGGTGGTCGGTCGGAGAAATGCTAATGACATGTCACGTAACGAACAAAACGAAGTTTATTTTGACATGGTCATGGATAGTATAAGTAATCTGGAAAGTTTACTGTATTGATTGAAGGCTAAAAAGGTAGACCACCGAGTTCGAAATAAATCTCTATCTCTTATCAAATGTGTGGCGCCTTCCATGTACTACTCACACTGGAGCACGCTAAAAAAACATTCGGCATAAAAATTCCAAAATTCAAGGCCCCTTCATTATCACCACCCGAGAGCGCACACACACATGTCTGAATTTGAAATTCATGCTAATTTAATTATCATCGACGTATTGATGCCATATTGATGCCTCGCAGCTTCAGTGTGAAATAGCTTGCGGGCACAAGCAAGTAATATCAGTCCCATTTCGCAATAGACCATTGCCATCAGTGACCTCGCTGTTGCTGTTTGGCAGCTAAAGTGCATCGGTTCCATATGCAAACGCGCTGTTGCCATCCACTTGCATCATCGGTCGGGCAATCATTGCACCGGTAACGACACCTTCAGCATTTTGTCATAATGACACGGTGGTCAATCGTTCCCTTGTCGCTCTACGAACAGCTGGTACCTCCACACCTTCGTACTAATATTGCGCAATAGATAATGAGCTGTTGTGTGCTACTGCAGGAGCGAAAAAAACATTGCCTATAAACGAATACAAACGGAGCGGGAGCTGTAATCTGCACGGAACCTAAGGCATAGACATTCGTTATATGGTTTACGATCACACAGGAAATTGGTCACCACATCCGTTGGATGAGTTTCTACATCTTCTTTTGCAACTTGAACACGTCAATCGCTCATTAATTGATACTAAAATTACCGGTTATCTCCG
>JXXB01028548.1:0-27696 GCA_000956275.1 Anopheles koliensis | reverse complement strand
TATACAATAAATCTGTTTTATAAAAAAAAGTAGAGTAAACAAAAGTACACATACAACACCTATATTTACTAAAAAACATTTTTGATTTTTTACATTATTGGGCTGGTCGAAATTGTCTGAACAAAGAAAGCAGTGATATTTTGCTGAAGAGAGTTAAAAAAGGTAAAAAATTGCACGTGTAAAACGGAAGCGTTGCGTACACACGAATAAGAAGGATTAGAAGTGGATTGGTTCATTTAACCTTAAAACAACTAACCGATGTGCAAAAAATAGCACGAAAGCCATCAAAAGAAAACCATTGTAATAGAGTGAAAGACTTGAAAAGCATTGAACCAATTGATGCTCACGATGACTATAGAATCATGGCACTTGAACCCCTTCATTCGTTCACCAAGCTTGTGGAAGGAAACCGATATTCTTAAGATCATGCCATTACCTCATCCTTCATTCCATCGATTCTCTTTCGGAAAGAGAAGAAAGCGATTTATGACCATGAGCTGTGTGTGTCCAAAGTAAAGCAGAAGGTCCAGACACACACACACATACACACACTAGTTGACCTTAGCTATGCTCATCAAGTCAGGCATTCGAAAAGCTGTTAGCGTTCGCTCATGTCCGGGAAATTTTAAGCAAAAAATGAAACAAAATTTTGAAGCGTTTCCCCGCTGTTCGGAATTCAATGAGAACAGTTTGCCATCGATTGTAGCGAAGCTTTTAAAATTGTTGGCCAGTTTGTGTAATGGTGCAAAGGCGGTAGTGCACGCACGTAAGGCTTGTGTTCATTTTGTTCTGATGAAGATCATGGTCATGCATGGCGCGAGAAACGAGAAACGTCCATTAGCAATACAAACGCTTAATCACTTCCTTAATCGTATACGGGTTGGCTCACTTTCACACCGTTCAGCCAAAGAGCTATAACTGATGTTAATATTGGTCTTTTGTTGGTTTTTATATTAACATGTTTTCACATTTCTTCCACAGCTTCTACTATTGTTACCCCTAGCCGTGTTAGCGGGCCGACCGCCGGCTGCTGTATTCGAAGATGTTTTCGAACTTGGCCGTCCCAATGCAGCCTACTTGGCTACGACCGAAAGTCGAAATGTGAGTTCACCGTTTCTTGAGATATAAAATCGAATGTTTAAATGTCATGCTATTTTTAGGGGATGAAGGCATACCTGAGAAAAAAGTACCGTCAAATGCGTGATCACTTGCCCCAAGCTTCGATGATGGCTGCTTACACGGCCGCACACGAACGATATCAAAATTCAGAAGAGAAGCAGAACGATCGAATACGGGTGGAGAATTTGCGCAAACTTGCATCGGTTAGAACTAAACGTCTAGATGCTCATCAAGCAGCTAAAGCACCGAAAAGATTAGAGATTGTTCCACGCGAGATGATCAAATTTGAATTGTCCGATGCAATGGTGTTCCATACACCCTCGGATACGCATTCTCCAGGTCAATCGAAGATTCGCACGAAACGAGAGGAGCATGAGAAGCGGATCGAGCCGGTTCCTAGAGAAATAATCCGCTTCGAGCTAGCTGATGCGATGGTGTCCAAGCAGAAAAGTAAAAAGCTAATTGAGCGTACGGTAAATGGTAGCACGACTGGTGCACATAGGCAACGCAGATCGGCCAGTCCCGATCCACGAGATTACGTAAAATTTGAGCTGGAAGATGCCAAGCCGCATGACTCGTTCACTGTGAGCAACACAAAGGTAACGGAAAATTTGCGACATCCTTTTACGTCGTCGGATAGTTACAGGCGAGGCAAGGTTTTCGATGAAGTAGTCGAGCGTCCGGAGTCAAGTGGAAGGAAAAATGTTGCAAGCAAGAAAGAGAAACGAGAAAGCACCTTACCGGAGGCGGAAGATGGGAGCGATATGAGTCCGGAAGAATCGCGGCGCATTAAAGTCAGAGGCAAAAAGCAAAAACAGGTTGCCAATTACGAGGATCTTCCCATTGGAGTTCAAAAAGCGATAGATATAGCGATCAAAGAAAACGAACGCATGAATGGCAAAGCAAGAGATGTCACGCCAGATGGAGCAATAGTTCAATCGACACCAAAGTACTATTTCGGTGATAAGAAACCGAAAACAAAAAAACCCTACAGCGCATCTACAAAAATTACCGAGCCTAAGTTCGTGCCAAGTCCAAAGATTTCCGAAACCAAACTGCCATCGGTGGAAGAAGAGTCCAACGGACAAACGGGCTTTATTCCGAGCAAAACGATGAGTGCTGGTACGGAAATGGTCGATTTGGGCAAATCCACTTCCCCATCTGTCCAGGGTATTCCAAAGGCATGGTGGTCGTACTCGGATCTACGGCGACCAAAGCGATTGTATCATAAGACTGCTGCTACACCTTTGGTCATTAGCCCACAATACGTAAACACTTTCAAGCCGTCCAATGAGCAAGGCCACACGAATGATCTTTCTCCGGGCTACCACCATCGACGACCAGTTCTATTTTCCCCCGTACCCCCACAAAACTCAGCATCAAATGTGCATTCTAGCGATCATGAAGACTACAACGGTCACGAACTTTCTAACGGACCGGAAGAAGTGATAATAAAAGAGCGACCGAAAATTCAATACGTGATTAAAGAAATTCCTGTACCGGTGCAAAGAAAACAGCCGCGTACTAAGATCACCGTACAGCCGAGCATTTCTATCTCGTACGATAAAGACATAACAAGCCCGGGTTCTAGCGAAAGCACCACCGGTCAGGGATACGATAATCCTTACGGACCGATCGAGCTTCAGTACGGTATCCGCAAGCCGGCCACAGAATCAGCGCAATCATTTCAAAGTATGAAAATTGTAATCCCAGATCCCAAGGATGAGTCTCGCGAGCAGGAACATTACTACGATCATAGCAAATACAATCGCGTGATTGAAACGACGCAACCATCTCCAACACAATCCAACGAAATTGATTCAACTGGCGGAAGCATTGCAGCCTTATCAGCACTGATTGGTCAACGGCCAAGCGTACAGCTAAAGGGACTGAATGAACTATTGCACATGCCCGTGCCACTGGGAAGCAGTGAGCAACAGCATCGACCTCAAGATAGTACAGCCCCGGTAACGTTCCCGGAAACGTCAACACCAACACCGAAACCATCTCGTCCGGGATATCGCTCGGTGCAGATCGACCATGGGCCGAATGTTGTCTACGACGACAGTAGGTATCATACCGTGCACATGAATCCGCAATTACAGCCACCTCTAGTTAAGGAATATACGCCGATCAAGGAGGAAGTATCTGACGTAGCCGATTCCGATCTTGTGGGACCGACAATTGCGCCGCCAAGCCATGCAACGTATGTTGTTGGATCACACAAGCCAATCTCTACCCCGATAGCGGAGCATCACGAATTCAACGAGGAAGAGGCTGGGCATGAGACGAATACGTATCGCCACACCAACATCTATAGCACACCTGCCCCTTCGCATGCTGAATCGATATCGCATCATTATCAGGAACAGCACCACCATCATCACCATCACCACGAAACCAGTGACGATCATTATGCAGTAAGTGTTTTTTTAGATACTTTTGCATCTCATGGAAAAACTCATTGAGGGTGAACGATAAAAGTTTGAGTAATTTAAACAATTCTAAACAATAGTTTTTTATTGTCTCCAGGATTCGGAAGGGTATGCCTTTGGATATCGCGTGCGTGACTTTCACACAGGTAACGATTTTGGACACGTACAGAATCACGACAACGGAGTTACGCGCGGTGAGTATCATATTCTGCTACCGGACGGACGAGTGCAGAATGTTCGCTATACGGCCGACGAGAAGGGATTTCATGCAGATGTTACATACGAAAGTGTTCATCCATAATCGACGGGTAGAAAATAGAAAATCATTATTGATACAAAGTGTGACTGGCAATAGAAACATTGCACCTACACATTAGGCGCTCGGCTTGCTGCGATGCGCCTTTCCCTGAACCGCTGCAAACAGCAGAAGCTTTTGCTCAAGCTTTCAAAAGCTTTCCGAGCTTAAGTTTGGCAGTTTGTGTTGATGGTTGGATGGTAAAAAAGCGAACAAGATTTCTCAAATGGCATTGCCCTTGATCTTAAAAAAGTACCCGTGGTTTGTTCTAATATCAATGTTTTATTGAGTGCAAATGAGCGTCCATGTGAATGGTTACACATCGATGCTTTTATTTATGTCAAAATTATGCCTTGTTGATTGCACTCAATGCCAGTCATAAGTTTTGGTCGTTACATTTTTAACCAGTGTTTAGAACATTTATAATTTCTCACTCAATGCAACTGCACTTGAAGGGTAGCGTTTATTTCGTTAGGATAGGAGCGACTTGTGATGAAAGGGAAACGTGCAATGTGAAACAAATCGTTTGGTTTAATTTCAACAGCCATGAAAGAACCGACGTTTGTGTCACGATTTAGTTATCTAAGTTATTGATTGTTTGATGCGATTTAGTGTATAAGATCTCGAATGCTGTACTTTTGCAAGGGAATCAAGCAGAAGTGCATTTCATGTCGATATTGGTTTTAATGTGTACTCACGCCGAGCTAGTGAAATCATCAGTAAGAACCATATATTTCAAGCCAAACGGAAACTGTACCTTTCAATGCGTTTTATCCCATACTTGCTTAAATTTGCAAGAAGTTATTTTGTAATCAATAAATAATATAAAAGTTTTTATGAGGATTGTTTTAAACATCGTACCGGAACATAATAAAAAATTGAAAGAAAAGTTTTATTCGTGATTGTGTGGGCTTAACAAATTTCATTCATGAAAAAGCCGTCACAACGGCAATTTACTCATTTTGTAGTTTAAGCAGTTGACATCATAATGGTGCCTTCATTTTTCTCTATTTTTTATGATTGACCACATTGCAAGGTTATCTCTGTTACGATTCGATTGTGATCGTTTCTGAAAAGCCACTTAAGTTTGACAAGTAAATTTAAAGGATGCAAAAATGTGAATGTTTCTCAGCCTGTGTAACCTGAGAGTTTCACACCAAGCTTCGCGATAAATCTCATTTAGATCATCTTCAATCATCAACGGCAAGGTTATGTGACGGAAACCGCAGGTATATAACCGGAATGTTTTTGCTATTCAGATTGCATTTTAAAGTTTCATTGCATAAACTTTTTCATTTAAACTCCCACAGTTTGTTGTAAATAAAAAACAGACAAGGAACACATTAGTTTAACTTAACAGGGCATTGGAAAATTGTACAGTTTTTTGTTTCTGGATTAGCAATTGCGCTCGTTTTGCTGGTTCGTACGGTTTTTTATATATAATGATTTCATTACGTAATTATTTCTGTAACTTACTGCGGCTTTTTACCTCAGATCCTTGAACTTTCAGAATCCTTGAACTCCAATGAGCTAGATTTTTTACATTTGGCAGTTCATTAAAAAATGCATCAAGGTTCAAGGTAAGTCAATGATAAAAACAACCGAAAAAAAACAAACTTGTATGGAGCTTATACTTTTTATTTAAGAGTTAATTTTAAGTTAAGCTTTAATGGGCCTATCCTACCAATGAAAGAAACTACACTTCCAGGAATTTTACCTAAAGTAATCCAACATTACAATGCTCAGCCGATACCGTAAGTCAATAGTTTACAAAAGTAACAATAGCGTACAATTTTAATAAGAAATGCTTGAAATAAACAAAACAGATGAAAACTAATAAGATGCCGTAGTTATAATAACAACTTACAAATAGGTAAATATGAACCATACTAACAAAATGATCCACGTTGTTTACCCATATAACAAATATACGTTTCCACTATCCAAAAATGTTTTTCTATAAAGAATTAGCAATCGAACTAAAGAAAACTACTTGAACAGACCTCATTTGTACTCGTTTATGAAGAAATAACGACGATCAATCACTACAAAGGCATCGAGTGATTTGTTCAATGATTTGTATCAGTCCTTGACATATTGAAACTATTTCAATCGAATGGAAGATGTTGTGCTAACAAATGCAATGTAGATGATCTATAACTATACCGGATGCCTTAAAAATATGCTGACACGTTCTCATATAAACCAAACAAATGTTATCCAATCACAGATGCCCATGGATTGTTGCGAAGTAGAAAATGTAGGTGTAAAGCGTCTTACAAAATGACTGAGCGTTTTACATTTAAACATTTCACGTTTTACACTTTTTATCAAAGCTATTAATTTCGCTAAAGAATTGTGAATTCTGTCGAAATTTTAGAGAAAGATAAATGTGTAGCAGGTAGAATGTATTACGCATTTAATAACATGCGATCACTAAGTAAAACCAGAGAAATCTGATGGTTTGTTTGTTGGCTTTTCACAACAAGCCCCCATGTCCTAACTGAGTCATGTCTCGCCAGCTTCCCTTGTTCCACCCATCCCAAGCATATCCGACATCAAGTCTAGTCAGTTGTGCGACGACAACTTCGGCCTTGTAGAACGTTACCCCAGCGAATATACTGTATACCTTTCATTCAACAAAAGCATGAGATGATGTGATGATGTTTACATCAAAATAGTTAGTCCAAAAGCTTTAAATTGAGCTAAAAAAGTCGAATAACACCAGATCTTTATCTAATGATGTGGCGTTCGTATGATCACAGATCTAAGTCTGTAATAGGAGTAAACTCAATCATTGGATCATTGGAGAACACTTTACACGGTGTACAACAAACGTGATTACAATCTGTCAGGTTCTGATATTAGTTCAATGACCAGCTGCATTCTAGACGCTTAAGTAAACACTCTATTGTGAGTTTATCAATTTCAGCACCTTTTATCGGCACTTCATTAGAATTTATTTTAATGAGAAAAATGAAAGTAGTTTTTATCATTGTTTAACTTATATGTGCGGAAGCTTCTATTATTCTCAAACCTAAGCGGCCAACGTAAGGAAATAGTAAAAAAAATGAATCTTATGCCTTCGCTGTGTTTCGGACACTATCATCTATCAGCTTCAGTTGGCATCAAAGAAGCATGTTTAACAGCAAAAAGTAGTACGATAGCAACGATGAGATAAACTCGGCACTCTCGTTGGTGTTGAAAGGTGGTTAGTTTGCGTCGGATGGCCTTTGTTGGTGGCTCGATTGCATTAATGCAACGATGAGCAACACACAATTGCGACGTCTTCACCGATCGATGAATTTACCCAAGAGAGCCTACGTTTGGTTTGGTCCAGGATGGTCAGTAAAGCGTAAAACAAACCAGCACGTTGGATGCTATAACATTCTGTGATACGTTTCTTGAAAGAGAAAACTAGCACGGGCAGAGAGACGTTACGATTGTATAAGGGTGTACATTCTTTAGTCATCTATCGCTTACTCCTATCGGACCGCCCGTGTCGTGGTATTCAAATGATCAGTTTCACCGTAGGGATTTGATATCTTCATTATTTTCTCGCTTCGCTTGTTGCCTCTCGTTGACTACCGTTTGACGGGTGTGTTGTAATGCAATGCTAGCCTTTTTTGCCTCAAAGGTTCAACCATGTTTTTGTAGGAAGTATTGCTTGGTGCCTTCTCTTTTGTCCGTTTGTTACAATCAATAGCTAAATGAGAGAAGCGGGGTGTTGGGTCCAAGTTCGGTACGGTGTACGGTGTCCCGAATAAATCTAGAGCTCTTGCAAATGCCAAACGCTGGTGATGAGATCTTGGTGCTACAAATAGTGTGGTTCGGCTGTTTGTGTTAGTTTAGTTGAGATGCGTGAGAAATGACTGAGTCTCACAAACCATCGAAATCGAATGTATTCAGGTGCAACTTGAAAGTAGATGATGACATTTAGTGATTGGATGGCCTGTTTATATTTTACCCAGAATTTTATTGAACGCTGCTAGATTTTTTATATACATTAATTTGTTTGTTTAAGGCCAACAATTTTTTTTTAATTTTTATAAAATTTATATTTTAACAATTATAACAAAAATAAAACAAAACAAATGCTGCTTGTAAACACATTTTTCAAAAGTTTTAAGTATTAATTATAAAAGCATTAAGAAACTATAAGGCTAACAAAAGCCATTGTAAACGTAAACCTTCAACATAATTTACTATGAAAGGGTCTACACGTATGTCAGAGCCAGATTTGTTAAGGTTGAATATTCTTAAATAAAAAAAATCAATTTCATGGAAAATATTGATTTAAATAATTTATGCTCGAAAAAGTAACTATGCAGTTTTAAACGCATACGTATACCGTATACAAAAATATTTCATTCAGGTTTTATAAAGTTTTATTATATCATGATGTTATTTCATTCCCAGAATTCCGAAGTATATTTAAAATCTAGGTATTCCTTATTTGAAAGTTACTTTATTACTGTATTATATTGGTCTTGGTTTCGATTTAAGTATGTCAGTCTCTCTTCCGTTATTAAGATTCGCTATAATCCTCTGCAAAGCTGCTTATGGGTAAAAATAAAACAAATAAATTAGTTATTTATTTATTTTATTTATTTTTATTTTTAGAATCGTTCCCTGCAATTTACTAACCCGTGAGTTAACGTGTAACATCTTGTGTTTCGCTTATTGAATTGTATCATGACAATTACCCGTCATAAATAAACGTAACAAAGAGCCAATCAGGTACCGGAGAGTGTCGAGCAAACAAAACGAAAAATTTGGATCAGATTTCCATCCTTTGCAGTTAAACGTTTACTCTGCATTATGATTCCAATAATTCAATGCTCTAAAACAATAGCAATGTAGGTTTTTACCAGCATCGCTCTGCAACGTACACATACTGTAGATGACGTTGATTTATTACCGTTCAACAGAACGTTGGCAACGGTTAGCTTGAGGGATAAAACTGCTTTGCTATGATCGACAAGGAAGACCACTTGATCGTGTATTACTGCGAACAGCACCACTGCGCCATTGACCTTGTCCTCGACGATGGGTTTGCGGTAGATGATGCTTGAAACAAAAATCACTTCTTTAAATCGGAGGCTGCTGAGGGAGAGAGAAAGAGAGAGAGAGCGAGACAGAGAGAGGGAGCATGAATCCAGCTTCCATAGCAATTGTTTTGGTCATTGCTAATTGTAGTACGAAACAATCGTAACAATTGCCATTGGTGGTTATTGCTATTGCGGCACGACATGTCAATGTTCTGAGATCTACCTTGATAAAGTTGAAATGTTTTTGGCACTATGACGCACTGCTACAAACGTCGCTAGAGTGGGTCTTTACGCTCATCCTATGCAAAAGCAAACTTCGAAAATTTCCAGCTGGTATCGTCGATCCTCTCGAATGTGCCATAAAATATGGCAGATGGAGATTAAAGATGTCACCGACACAAGCGATGGTACCATCACTAATTGGCATTCACTCATCGCTAGTGCTATTCATGGTCAGAAAGATGTCGAGATAAGTATGTGTTTTCATTTAGTAGAGGAAACAAAACCACAAGATGGAAAAATAACTGAGGGACAGGTTGACTGTCAGTAAACGCGTTCCATGTCGAGACGCGTTGACAGTAGCGGTTTAGCACTGTGGTTACGGTGGTGTGTACAAACTCCATATTCCATGAGATAAAATGAGGTGAATATGGATTCACCGAGCCGAGATATGTTGTTTTAGATGCGATTTATTCTCGCTGCATTCAAGGACAAAAATGAAATTATATTAGTTATTCTTCAATTCAAGGTACAAATTATGTTGCAAATAATAGGATACACATCTAAACACAATGTTATGGTTGTAAAACAAAAAATACATTTTAATTCAAAAATGGTACGGCACTTTGTTCATGCACAAATCGGATATTTTCAAGCGTGTTAGCATCGTGGGCGACTTGAACAGCATTGACCTAACATAAATCATTCCGCATGTCATTAGTTGATGCAGTTTTTTCTGATGTATTGCGATGTTATGGTCCCGTCATGTTTTGTGAGTAAAATGATGTCAGTCCTTACTTTGATGAGCATAAAAAAAAATCATCACGTGTGGCATTGGATATTGGAAAGTTGTTTTAAACTTTGCACAATGGGTATATTTATTGAGTTTACCAGAAAAGATGACCTGATCGTACTTTTGGCGACTTAAATAGGCACTGTGCTTTGAAAAATGATATTATGGACTCATTTTAGTGTAATTATGTGTTTAAAGTCTTAAGTTTTGAATACATTGCTGTTTATTAATTAACCTGAAATTAACCTGAAAATCCTGTAATCAAACTCTCAACAACAAGGTATTAAACATTACATAATAAACTGTAATATTACAAACTAGTTATTTCTAGAAAGCTTGAGTTTCTGTAGACTCTGCTATCCGCAGATAC
This sequence comes from Anopheles koliensis, assembly GCA_000956275.1. Lineage (NCBI taxonomy): Eukaryota > Metazoa > Arthropoda > Insecta > Diptera > Culicidae > Anopheles > Anopheles koliensis. Next base: position 17,414 of record JXXB01028548.1, on the reverse strand, counting down.
ACCATCCCTTACTCTGCAAACGGTAAAATGGGTTGCACCATTTTGTCTCAGCTGGAAGTATAGTATTTTGTGTTTGATCTCAAACCGTGTACATGCGAAAATCGCAAACATCTAAAGAAGATCATCACTGGAGCGACATGAGTTAGCGTGTGTGCGTGTAGTTGAGTTTTGTACTTGTTCGATGGGTGCAACAGGTGGAATATTGAATTGGGCATACAATCGCTGCCGGCAACACAACAGCCACGTTGATCAGAGGGGGATGGCACCCAGCCATGGTTCGTTCTTGCGAGTCTGAGAACGCTGATGCTAGTCGAACTGGAAAAAAATGGCTTACCCACTAGGAGTGGCGCGCATCAAACCGTAACGAAATCGTCTCCCACACTCCGAAACTTCTACGACGATGAATACACTAACAAATTCTTAGCCACCACAACGGTACGGTGCGGTTTTTTGTGATTGAAGCTGGAGACTTTATATTTGTTAAAACATAAATATCAAGGCAACTGCAGCAGTATAGAGGAGATCACTCCCATCGTCATTTCCCTCTGGCAGGTATTTAAGCTAAACATCACAGGTGCGGTCGTAGCTCTAGATTTCTGGTTGCTAGTGGAGTAGGGTGCCGATTCAACCATCGCATCAACCATCGGTATGTGAATGATGCGGCGCCCTGAGTGCGAAGCTTTTGAGCTCAGGTGCGACACCACCGTGGTAATCATGGGAATGCTTTGGTTTTCGACATTCACTGCCATACCATGTGTGGTTTCATCTGAAGCAGGGAGGAAATGGTGACCGATTAAATAAAACTGGCTTACCTTCTGGTCTGTAGTTAAAGTAGCACATTTGTGATTTTTTTTCACACAACATGGTCGCTTAAGAACTTCCACTAAACAGATAAGAACCTTGTTTTGTAATTAAAGTTCGTGTATTTTGCGTTAGTCATTATTATATACGATTCTTCAATTTATATTTCATCTTTTTTATACCTGTTAAGACAATTCGAAGGGTTTTCTTATCCGCAATTGATTATTCTGCCAATCTGAAACAATTAATAACTGTAATAAATGCTCCAAAATTGCGTACGGGTGAATTGTCGAAACGCCGTCTTTGGAATTATTGTACAGTCATTGAGAACTGAATTCAGGAATCTTAATTCAATTACCGTAATAGTTGGGTCAAATCAAACTCTACATCGCCGCATTGAATCTCTTGGCGAAGCATGTTTCTGCTAAAACTCGCACCTCTGAAATCACCACTGGTACTTATAAAGTTAGAAATATCACTACAAGCAGATGAAGATTGCAATCTTGTTCACTAACAAACTGAACATCGAATAACTTAACACCCATGTTTGCTCAAGATCAGACTGACCAGCTATGAACGATTGCCCCACAGACTTTTGGCTTGCGTCCCGAATCTGGAACATTACATTAGAAGTGCAGACTGACGCCAAACTATCGGGCAGAAAATAACCGTGGTAAAAAAAAAAACAACAACTGATTACTCAATTTCCCTACGCAAATCTGACGAAGAATCTTCCCACTGGACTGGTTGTTTGCTTCTCAGACCTCTGAAATGTTTGAAGGCACCCTTGAGCATTGCATAATAGCCGAGCGATCGGGGAGAGGAAAGTCACCTCCTTCGCACCTTTCAACCGAGTCTGGTTGATGGACCTTTTTATGGCCAAAACCGTTCAATGCTCTCCGTACTGGATTCACGCGCGCCTTTGTTCGCCAGCGTAAAATGGTGCAAATGAGAAAAGTAAATCGATTTTGCTTTTGCATCTTGTTTCCTTTGCTGACCAGTTGGTTTCATTTTTTATGGTAGTAATCGTACCGATGGTTCACTTCAATGCAAAATTAGACGCTATTTCGAGAGCAGAAATTTGCTTCATACTGTAAAACGATGAGTTATTGAGGACAGTATGGAAAAAATAGCTTTACCGAACTGTACATTGGTTATCCATATGTCATGGCGTGGGCGATTTGCGATTTAAAATTGATTCAATCTTGCGGAATTTGGTCGTTTAAGCGTTACATCAAAATTTAAATATTTTGATAAAAAAAATCGCAAAATATTCGAAACGAGTGTTCAAAATGTCCAATACATTCAAACTAAAGTTCTAAAGCTTTTCATTTTTTAGTTCAAGTATTTAATCATATTTACTTCAAAATTATACTACATTATTATTCTTTCGCTATTAATCGTTTTTTTATTCCTTGGTAGCCAGCCCGGAAAATTGAAATCAAGTATGCAATGAAATATTGAAATATTTCACACTATTCAGTATAATCTTCCAAACAGCGCTCATAAACGGTATGAGTAATAGTTTTGCAAGTTAATTTAATGAGCACCAAACCTGCTCGAAACTAGCTGTTTAGCCGATAAAGTAATTTGAAAGCGTCATGCTGGATAGTCGTTTCTGACCTGTCACATAATAAGAGATTTCTTGAGAAACAAGTCCGGATCTCTACGAATTTCGCATTGTATGCAGAGCTCATCGTCAATGTTGGTGCATTTCATTCACTCGAACGAAAATTCACTGCATACTGCACGGTAGTTGGTGGGTGAGACTGCAGCTTTGCATGGGCAATTCAAGCGAATCCCACCACTTCCAATGTCGGCTAACGATGGCGATCAAAGCGAAGGCATTGAGCTTGCGCGACAAGTACGGTTAGTGTCGTGTCACTTTAAAACAGAGAAACCCAATAATTAGAGAGCGGCAAGCTAGGGGACGGATGTACTAGCCAATTTCGGTGCCAAAGTGCCACATAGCGGTGCGCTACAAATTGCGAACGGAATTTGCAAATTCGATCACGATCGCACATTGTTCATTTCGGCGCCGCGGATCTTGAACGTGATGAGCACTCTCGCTGGGAGAGAAGATCAAGGCCACTTGACTGTAGCAAGAGTGACGGCACGAGCCTTTTTGCTGTTGGGTCTGGAATTTGATATGTTGTTTGATGATTTAAGGTGCGAACCTAAGATCAAAAGGTCAGGTTCATTCACGTTGCGTTGAATGTGGACCAGATTTTGCTTCCCGAATTATTAAACAAGCGCACCGTAAGCGGAACAGCCCGTCTCTGGACGAGTGGCTGATCCAATCGCCAACATCTATTTGCCCTCGGGTCAAACGCTTCTTCAGTAGCCTTTTGAATATTATCTGAAAATCACACTCAACACCACTACGGGTATACGCCAATCCCTTTCGATATGCCATTGAGGATGTTCGCTCTTGAGTGGTTTGGCAATCATTTCGAGAACCATTGTTAATTAATATTGTTACACGCTGCTTAAAGAGAAGGTGAGCAGGGAAGGATAAAAAACACTGACGAACGCAAGTGCTCTTAATAAACTGCGGCAATTTTTAAGGCATCAGTTCATGTGTCTTTAAAATGAATTGAAGGATATGTATCATGAGCTAGTAAAAAATTCAGACATGCGGTTTAGCATAAATCTTGTTCTATCTTTAGTTTAAGAGGCATTTATAAGATATTTATAATCTTGCTCTAAGTCTTGCACCGCATCAATCTCCATGGTTCCAATAATATACCTAGATTCCAATTAATGAAACCATCTAAACTTTCGCACTGCGAATACAAACTGAGAAGGTTGTTCCAATGACAATGATGAGTAAAGTCATATTTTGATTCCGGATGTCACACCTTTAAGAGATTAACGAAACGTTAAACAGGTCCGGGTAACAAGCATGATGCTTTCGACAGCAGAACCTTCGGCATCGAAATAGGTTCAATGTTAGATCGTACACAGTAGAAGATGGAACGCAAGACGAAGAACGATACGATGCAACTCACACGAATCATGTTGTCTTACAGACGGAGAAGGAGTATACGCGCTCACACACAAGGGTGGAGATGGAACTCCCAACAGCTTTAGGCTCTGGTTAGGATCACCTCTTAAGGTAGTCACGATTTTCGTTTGTTTTCATCGCTCTAAATGCCACAAATGCTCGTAGTCACATCGAACCGCATCCGAAATGGTTGAAAACGCTAGTTTGCCCCTCGCTGAACAGCTGAAATATTGTATTTGAGTGATAGACACGTGACAACACGGTTGTTTTGAAGAAAGGATCATAACAAGATCGTTTCGTAAGTGATCAAATAATGTGATTAAAGTGGGTAACTGGATTAGAGATAAACGTTTTAGCCATGTTCAACCCAATTCTTGGAGCATATAACACTTACATTTATTGCTTCAACAGCTAGTAGTACCATAACCTTCCGCATATTATACATAGCAATCGCATGACCCATCCCGTCCGATTCTCGCCATGTTCATCTCGTTTCACAATCCGAACACAGCCTAGAACACATATTTGCCTATTGCAGTAAATTTGAGAACGCTTGGCAGCGACTGCATCAATGTGTTAGTTCCGTTTCGATCACGACTTGTTTAATGGGCTATGTTTGCCTATACTATGCCATATTGGTGCAGACAAACGTAGGAGAAATCTCTGTTCACTGGTCATGGCATCTACTACATTTCAAACAGGTGCGCTGTTTCCGATACAGGAATCATCCGATAATGTTCCATATTATCGTACATAGAATTTTGTACATTGTCGTCCACTACTTTAAGAATCATTATTTTTACATTAACTTTACATTTTAAAATTATTTAATTTCAAGATATATCAATTTAATTATTCTTTGTTACAAGTTAATTGCACTTTGTTACGATGATCATGTTAGCTCAATGCATATGAAATCAACATATTACATATTACATTACTAGTGGTAAAAATTTTAAATAAAAAATACCTAAATCATGTCATGTTCTTCACCTTTTCAATTTAATCTGCGAATGGAACAATTGAACTCAAGAAGGCATAACATTTTACTTCAACTTTCATGATTTTCTGCGAAACGGTCAAGGTTTTCATTGCAGAGCGCCTGCTCAACAGATCAGAAACGTAATGCGATGTACATAAAAATAAATATTTAACCATATCGATCTATCACGGACACCTACGATTCGACGCGGTTAAATTAAGATTGGACACTGCTACTATGAATTTTAAGCCCATCTTCATGATACTTCACAATAAACATCTGTTTATGGTTAAATGCACGAAATCGGAAAAGCTTGATGAACATTCAGTATACAGCGGTATCTTTGGTTATTTTTAAACGCAGCGATTCGGGAGTAAGATTTATTATGCAGTAAATTGTGATTATTTCGTGGTGCACGGTAAAGGTTAGCAAGAAACCAGAGAAACAAGACTTTTTAGAAGACATCAGTTGCTGTTTTATCAATGTTATTTAAAAAAAATATTCTATAACATATAACCGTCTGTGAAAGCACACATGTTCCGGTAACATTATAAAACTATGCGGTAATGAATGGTTTGGTATGTATTGTACGATATAAAAATTGCTACAATTACATAGTTACAGCCCGTATTATGGGACAAAACATCAAACTAGTGTCTCCAACGGGAAAATATGATTCAGATTATCTAGCAAAACCAGACTTTAATCCAGATAGTGCCGACGAGTACCTTAGCAGTATGTCATTGTGCAGCATCCTATAGGAACGCATTTTGAAATTTGTACGGTGGAACCCTTCCATTGCATTCTTCTCCCACTTTAAGATAGTTGGTTTACTTGTGCAGTGTGCAGTACGTTACACCTTCCACTAATGAACAAGCTTGTAGCAAACTCATCACAGAAGCACAATCGTTATTCTCATACCATCGGTGCAAGCTATCGTGGTGGGTGCTTGATGAGCTTCTATATCTGTAAAACTGAGTTCTCCCTTTTTCTTTGCAGCGCATCTCGCATGGATGAACCGCGGATGAACGGTACTGACAAACGGCGATCCTCTGTAAGTTTTTCTCATAATATCTATCTCATCACCTTCCCAATCCGTTCGTCACTCGAGTTCAGCTCATAGTTGTGTGTGAGTAGCTTCACAACACATACAGCTTCGGATGGCGAGGCGCCTTTCACGTGTACGAATGTGCACTGCACCGCAACAGCCAACGCTTTGAGGCGGTAGAGATGGCAGCGTAATTACTGCCATCATATTAGCAGTCGAGCATCTTCGGTGGAAGATGGTACGGTACACATTGTGTTGTAGGCAGTCGCACACAGATACAGCATCGAATCTGAGAGAGCGGCGGCTGCTTTTCGTTTTCATTAGTTTTGGTGTTTTTGTGAGTGCGGATACGAACCTTCGAAATCAAAACATGCTGGGTTCAGAGGAGGAAAAAATCCGCACACACGACTGCGGTTTGAAAATATCAGTGGGGTAGAATGGCCGCTCGCCGGATGGAATGTTTGCATAAAGGCTGGCCACAATGTAGAACCGAGCAATAGTCCATCTCAGGATACGATCGTGTTCACATCAGATACAACAACCTGCTATAAAGTGCTGGCTGAACTCAAGTCTTTGGTATTAAGTACTAAGTTTTCACTGGTGAATTTTTCATTTGAGTTTAATTTACAATACCAAGTGCCGCTAAACGAACCATAATGAAGTTCCTGGTGAGTAGTGTTTGTTTTTTTTTTCGTCCTTTGGCCGAAGTGTTCGGGAACAATTCTATGGCTTTGCAAAATAGTGTGTGCGTCGTTTCGATGAAAAGTTTATAATTTTATAAAACAGTGCTCAGTGCTTTAAGTTGTTTGAAAGTGATTTTTTTACTTAAATTAAACGAAACTATACATCGTAACGCCGTGTGAAAGCAACATCAACACTGAACACGTTCAAAATGGAAATGCGAATTGCGAATTCTTCAACGCGAGACGGTTACTATTGACTGAACCGCACATTTCGTATTCATTGGCTTATTTTTTCAAATTGAAGCAGGTTACTCCAGACACTTTTTTCGCACAGTGTAACACTCTTTTGTTTTACTGCTGTGTCACTGAACATCATGATATTTAACAACAAAAAAACACGCCAAAATTACAAAACATACCCAGCACCAAGATAGGCACTTCGTAACGTAACTATAACTACATCTGTTTCTCGCATATTTCAAAAGAACCGTTAGTCATAGTGCGAAATGGTCATGAGCTAGATTCAGATTGAAGGCAAATATGTAACGTATTCATTTTTAAAGTCCTTTCAAAGAAAATCAACTAACGAACATTGTAAAAATCTACAGTTTTACAGATTTAACCGAATCGTTAAAAAATTTAGCGCAACTATTTTTGACTATTTGAACTCGTGCTGTTGATCATTGCATGGCATAGTTAGTAGGCAAATTATTTTTCTTTCATTTGGTAAAACTTTGTTTACGTTTTTCTTGTAAAAAATGCTGCAAATGGCACAATTTTAACTAATGATTCCATTTTTTAATGTATAAATGTGTTAATGTTTGGTAAGTAACGATCAAAAAATTTAAAAAAACTACACTATACATTACATTGTTGGTCAAACTGATGTACGAAAGGTTTGCTTTCGTATTTCTATCATCATCCACATTGAATGAAAATGGAAACAATTAGTGATTGAAATGCACATTTAATGAAGGCAAGGAATCGAGAATGCATTTAACTGCTGTCGATGGAGTATGCTGAACTCGACTGCTCAGTAGTCACGAGCGGTAACAACAGATATGGAATACATTAAAATCGTCAGTGATTGCGCTTCTTTCTGATGCTACCTTCCTTTTAAGAGACACATCTTCCGTTACATACATGTACGTTAGTATAATCATTTATGAGATATATTTGTATTTGTGATTATAATAATATTCCTCGGGCAGGGTATTTGTATTAATAAATGCGAATTGATTCGAGCACAATATCGAATTACAAACAATTAATTGAAAACCTGTTCGGTCCTTGAAATTGTCACCACTCAATCATAGACCTAAATATGCCTTTACGCCTTACGACACAATATATATGTAGTTTGATTATTGTTTCATTATCTTCGGTTTCCCAATGCGCTATAACTCTGTAATCACCAGCAGGAACAGATCGAGGTGACAGTCTCTCATCCATAGTCCAAATTACATCGTACGTACGGTTCTGAAAATAAAAGAAGTGTAAAATGTGAATAAAAAACATCTCTAGTAACCTAAAAGCAATGAAACACTTACTCCGTGTGGACATGGTCGAACAATATGTGGAAGTGTCTCCGAAAAAATATTATACAAATAAACCGATAAGGGGTCCACGGAGGGATTTCTTAGAAACTGGCAACCTTCTGCTCGTTTGTTGAACAAAAACGGCTGATACTCGTTAAATTTGTACTCAATTTTGATTGTAATATAACAAACATTGATGATAAATGGAACAGTTATTGAAAGATTTAACAATGTTGGTTGATTACGCCGTAAAACTGTTTTACAATGATGCACAATAGATTGAACGTATGGTTGATCGACACAAAGTATTTTTACCAGCCTTAATTGGTAAGGTCTTAATGAGTCATTTTGATTCGAAAATATGTCACTGGCTGCATAACAAGAAATAATAGTAAATACACTCAAACAAAACAATGTACTGAATTGTTTATTCATAGTGATTGAAACCAATGCAACACAATATGTCTAACGGACACTGAACTCAAAGGCTACCACGATATGAGTGTTCAAAAGTATTTGCCTATTTGTTTTCCGTACTGCTGTAAATCAGTGACGCTTTCATAAATACACTGTTATTAGGTGTAATTAAACTCTGTTCCAGTTCCATCAAACTTTTTTGATCAAATCTAACCAGCACCAATTTCCAGTTAAAATTACGCTGCGTTCATACGCATGCTGTAAACTTTGTGTCCATACCATTGATGTGGTTATTGGATAAAATCGTGAATAAACATTTTGTAGGGTATCATATAATTTTTCTATGTGCAAATGTGCAATGTACGTAATTATTTAACCCCTGTAACAATGCAAATATTTCAGAGAAATGTAACGACAACAAATTTGTGTTTTGTAAAATATGGGGAGGTTTTCTATGGGTACAATACAGAAATTTATTATTGATTTAATATCGGCACTTGTTGTACAAAATGCGAATGTTGTATGTAATAAAATATTAGTTTTTTTATTGAACCATTTGAAATTTGTATGTTATGCAAATACTCTACAATCTGTAACAAAAACCATCCTTCTGAATGGAACTGCTAACCTCAAAATGAGTTCTAAAATAGAAATAACTGTTGGTATTCGATATACGCAAATGAACTTTGGTAGAGCAATAAAATAATTTTTTTACATTTTTACATTTTTTTTAATACATTTTATGACAAATTATATTTACTCGCGCGTGTTAAAAAGTACATTTCGAAATCGATCGAATCGATGGAGAAAAACTTTTGTGTTTAAAAAAATGAATAAAAAATAAATAAAAGCGAGAGCTGACATTATTGCGCCTAGTTAATATTATTTGCCCTTCGTTTTATAACAATTACTAATTTTTGTGACAAAAATAATATAATGTTGTTTTATATTGAAAAATAGTTCGATAGCCCAGTGGAAAAAAACATGTGCAATTAGAATAAATAAGAATAAATAAAAAATTATTAGAATAAAATTAGATTTTAGTTTGTACTTATTTCCATTGCTACCTTTTGTCTCTTCAGGCTCTTGCTGTTTGTCTTGCTGTGGTGTTCGTAGAGACGCTAGCTCAGAACAACCAATATTTGCCACCGGATAAGGGTTATGCCTACGACAAACCAAACCAGCCGTTCCCCTCCTCGCCCCAGCCACAAAACATTCCACGACCGCAACCCACTCCTGGTCGGCCAGCACCATCTTACGGGCCACCGGCAGCGGATGATGTTAGTTCACTTATCTCTTTCGTTAATTGTTTTACGAGTGTGCATTCGGATTTCATTTCAAATATTTTATGGTACTATTTTACACAGCATCACCACGAACCGGGCATGCCTTTCGATTTCCAATACAATGTCAATGACATTGAAACCCAGAACGATTACTCTCACAAAGCGGTAAGCGATGGTGATGTGACTCGTGGTGAATATCGTGTAGCACTTCCCGATGGACGCACGCAAGTTGTGCGATACACTGCTGATTGGAAGAACGGATACAACGCAGAGGTAAGATTAGCACAACATGAATTAAACCATAAATAGATTCAAAATAACAATTTTTTGTGCAACATTAGGTATCGTACGAAGGTGAAGCTAAGTATCCCGAAGGTCCCGGCCAGGGTGGTGCCAATGCTGGAGGATATAAATACTAGGAAGTTATATCCATTTCAAACACCGCTCATCTGATTCTGTGCTCTTGGATACATTTGTCCACACTCGCGTCTCATAAGACTATATTTTTTCATTGCAAATTGTTGAATGATCTTTATTTCATGAAAGTTCTACCATTCCAGCTCCAATTTAAAATATGATTAAGTCATTGTTAAAATAAGATAGCTATATTGAAATAAAAGTCAGCAGTTTCCCATCTGTAGCATGCATGCTATGGCCTCATTTAAGGTTTCATATTACAGTCCGTTAAATGAGATTGTGTGGCCAGTTGCATCAGAATAAGTCTCGTTTCAGAAAATGTAAACAAACTTAATTATTCTAACGTTTTCAGTAAGCAATATCCCAGCCCATTGTACAGAAAGCATTATCTGACCGCGTATGTTTTACAGTTGCGCTTTTAATACGGTCAGTCGTGAAATTATAAGACATAAAAGAAAGCATAGAAAAAATCGAATGTATAGAAACCTACAAATTTTTATTGGTTCTGATAACAATAAATTAAATGATGACATGATAAAAGGTTTGATACCATAGTTGCTACCGTTAATTCTTAAAATATAAACATTACATCATCAATTGTGAGTATACGAAATATGGATTTATTGTTATTAATATTTTAAAAGTTGTTTTGCTTCACAATGTATCCTATATAGTGCTAATCAGTCATAAAAGATCTATCTAAACATGATATTTCGTAGCTAAACTATACAAACACTGATGTGAAAGAATTCAAAGATTAGGAAAAATTTGGTTTAAAAAAGTATAAAAATGTCTCTTTTAAATCCTGTATAAAATTTGCCGATCGAACAACAGTGAAATGAACTTTATAGTAATGAATAGAGATTTTTTTACAAAACAACGTTTATTGACATGTTGGAAGAGATAGAATATGGAAAATATTAAATGTAAATCACCTAACATTGCTAATTTAACTAATTCATGGTGAAATATTCGTTTTTATGGAAAAAATCAAACATTTTGTGGAGGCTGCTTTTCAGTTGGTCTTTTTTATAAATGGAGTGCAGCATAAAAAATAGTTTGCACCACTTATCTGAGCGTTGTGTTTACTTCACCTAGATTCTTCAACGGCTTAGATATTATATCGACTAAAATTAATCGATTAGTAATGCTTCATCTGTTATGGAGAGCATTCTAGCCACTGTTTATGATTTTAGCTCAAACGTTAAAAAGTACTCCTAGGCTTATCCTAGAAGTGCAAGTTGTTTTGTTAATAAACGTAAACTTAAAAATAAACTTATAAGACTTATGAAAAATTACTGAAACTTATAAAATTTGCCACTATCATATTATTAGCAAGCCAAAATTCTAGAAACCTATTGTCGTTATCATTGTTTTTACCAAAACTGTACCCAGTAGTGGATTGGCAAATGTACACTTCCCTAGGATAGGAGCTAAAAAGTTTCAATGTCAGTCTAGGTTAAGATAGGAACGGTACCATAATCTGATCTGGTTCGCCTCCATCTGGCCTCCACAAGAAATGAAAAATAATCCCTGTAACACGGTAGGCATGAGCTAATACCAACAAATAATTGCGGTACTTAAAATTGAAATTGAGATAGGGTACCAGTTTTAGGCACGTCAAATGAAACGTTTAAATATTACTCTGTAATAGAATAGATGAAAGATAATGATTTCTATACATTTTCAAGTTTCCCTACATTTTGATCGATATTTTATTAAATATACAATCTTCTGCAATGTTTTCATATTTTCATTCAGTATGATGTACGTAATTTTGGCAGATTACGCCATTTTGTGCAAGATAAAAATGTTTAATGATGTTTGCAACGCTTGTTGCATGTTAATAATTATACTTTAAATAACTTTTTTTCAAAGGATGCCGAAAACAGGAACGTAACAGAGTTGTATAGAAGTGACGTTTTAAACGGGAAAAGTAGCTACTTGTTACCCGGTAATCCAACATAAAATTACAAAATTTATCATTTTTATTTATTTGTCCGGAAAGTTAGAGCAAAAATGTGTTTCGAATAATTTTCTGAAAATTCTGAAAATTTGTGAAGCCGAAAACTAGTACATTGGTAGCCGAAAATTGGAACAAAAACAATGTTTGCATTTGAAATATTTATCTTTCCAAACGCTTCAAAAGCATAATGATGACTAAACTTATGAAATAGTTCTACGATAGTTTTATGATAATTGTCAAAAATGGGTAAGTCTATAAACCTTTTTTACAAAGCAAATCATATTTTCAGACAGTACAATATTTTACAATATATATATAAGTTTAAATAAAATATTCATTTTATAAACCTAAGGTTTTTACTTATGATTCAAACCATTAGATAATGAAATATTCAAAAGTTATTGATATATTATTTTATTATTGTTACTTAAATAAAATATACAAGCTTTAACTAATAAAATACACCATAATTTATATGCCATATTTTCATTATCATTGCTTCATCATGATATCACTGATATCTCGTGTTGTACAGTCATCATTTTAACGATGCAAATGTATCATATGCTACAAAATAGCCAATAAATGACTAAACGTTCAGTCTTTCGAAACACTCTTAAAAGGTTATTTTTTAGTTGTACTTTCACGATATTTGAAAAATCTAATATAATTCGGCTCAATAAACATATGTCAGTGTAGAGATTTAGCGGTTGTGTATATTCGTAATTCGATGTGATATATGATGATGTGAAAATCGCGTCTTGTATTCACGGTGGTGTTTATTATGGTGGTGGTGGTGTAAAATATAGAGTGTCATAATACGTGTCATAGACAAATATATCTTTGAAATACAATGTTATGACAATTCATACAAAAGCAATATGTTGAGCTGAAAAATGCAGTACATTTTTAATAGTTTATTGCTATTAAGTATGCAATTTGGTCAACAATGCAATTTGAAAGTATGAGACAATAAGAATAAAAATTTTCAAAAAACAACTGACAATCTTATTTGTAATTTTTTATATTAATTATGTCATATTTTGGTTAACCTAATTTCACGGCTATTGTCCTTCAAAAATAATGATTAGTGATAATAAATTGTTGGCTATCCATGCTTTAGTAAGTTTCGCTAGCATGTATTTCGCTAGTTGGTGTGTTTATAAACAAAACTATACCGCTTATCGATCGACGAATGATACTGTTGAACCGCATTTTTTCAAAACGTACTTTATGAAGATAACGTTTTTTAAATAAAATTCAAATTTTTACTAAGAATGATTTTCTAAAAAAATTATTGCAATTTAGTTTTAAATTAATTCTATTTCAACGAGAGTTCTAAGCGCTAATTTTATAATTATATAACATTTCAATAAAACGATCCGCACAAAACACGTTTTAACTAATAATTTTACTCGGAAATTGATAAAAAAATAAATGTAAATATTTTTCAATAAAAGTCACTGCTTTAAAATATTAGAAGCTATAATTACTGTATGATTTATTAAATCAAGGAGGATTTGAAGATCGTGGTTAACGATGCATCATTAAAGGGTATTACGCTAAACGTGATTTGTAAAGTCGTAATGCGCAACGAATGAAATAAGAGGGACTATCGGGTGCATAGGCTCAACCAATTGGCCTATTGCATCTTTTATGTCGCTGGGCAACCAACACTATATGAATAAAATACAATCACACCATTCGAGAAAATCCATGGATGTGATCTGCAATCAACGACACCACAGCGATGTAGGTCTAGTTGCTAATCTTAACCGTTAATCACGATGCAATCACCGCATAGAGTCTCTGGTTTGTTTTTCGTAATCAGAACAACGTTCTTTCAGAGCCAATCGATTGTGCATTTGACTTCGCTGGTGCGATATCGTCTGTGTCCTATCAATGCCCATCTGACAAGGGTTGGCAAATATTGTCAGCGTAGTGCCACCATCACCACCCGACGGATTGAAAATGTTCCTATAGCCTAATGAGGATGTGGTAGGGAGGAACCCATCATCGAGTCCATTCTATATTTCAATTGAAGAGGATCAATTGCCGATCTTGATACTAGGCACCAGTGAGAGGTTTGGAATTGGAACAAAAAGATCGTATAAATAGTTTGGTGACTAGCTACATTCGATCAGTGTACACCTCTGAGTCTCAGTGAAAACCGTCTAACTGAAACAGCGTCTTTGAGTGTTCCAAGATAATCAGATAGTGTAAAATAATTCGTGAAATAAGTGAACAGCTATAAAAATAGAAATTCTAAGTGTAATAGCAGTTGTGCATAAATCTTCTTGCATAGGTAGCTGTACTATTTTCTTGATACTTTTAAGTGTGAATATAAGATTTAAAAAAATAAGGCTACAGAAATCAGAAATGTTAAAATCTATAAAATGCTCCGGTGTACTAAAGGTAAATATCTTTAATACTCTAGAATTATAAAACAGAAGAATATATGTTGGAATTATAAATTTATAAACAGTACCGTTAACGCGTATAGAGTTGGCGTGGAGCTACTGTAAACCGTGAAAAACTGTTGTTTGCACCTCGTAAAAAAGCTCCCGAGGAAAGCTTCAAAGCTTAGGAGGTGCTAAACAAAAGCTTAGCTTAGTTTGTGCTTTTAATCCAAAAGCTTGTCAATTTCAACGTAAATGAACATTAGCAATGTTTAAAATTGTTGTTATGAATTGCGTTAGCGTTTATTGCGTTTTAAAATTCAAATAAATTTTATTATATCAATTTTATTATATTTCTACATCGTCGCCGAAGCTTTGCTGCTATCATCTGCTAGTTTTCGTAATTGTAAACGTTAAAGCTGAAGCTCCAATCAATTCATACTTACCACCTGCGCATGGTCATGGTCATAACGGTGACGGAGGACATCACGATGATCACCATACAGATTTAGTACCGCCGTCGAGCAGTTACGGAACTCCTGATTCAAGTTACGGCCCGCCACATCATCAATCAGGATTTCATCCAGATCATCATGAGCATGAGGATCATCACGATCATCATGACAGTCATGATGACAGCGGATCCTTTGAAGATGTAACTATTGATATTGCCTGTCTTACAAACTCTTCTCAATTACTCTTATCTAACTAATGTGCTTGGAAACTGTATTAACAGGAGCCAGCAAAATACGAATTTAGCTACGAAGTAGATGACGAAGATGCTGATCTGTCGTTTGGACATGAAGAAATGCGAGATGGAGACTACACTACTGGAAAATACAACGTATTGCTTCCAGATGGTCGTCGACAGGTACACCATTTAGTTAGACATTTTTAACTAACGCAAAAATCATGTCATATGGTCAAATATATTTCATGTATGTCATATTGTCATGTATTTATATCTACTGACGACAGATTGTTGAATACGAGGCGGACCATAAAGGATATAGACCGAAAATCACCTATGAAGGAGGAGATGAACATCCTCATCACCATGATCATCCCCATGAGCATGGCCACGAACACAGACATGGCGGATATGCAAAGGAAACACCACACACTCAGCTTGGCTACCCGAAAGAATCGCATCACGATTTCGACCACAATGGCATTGCCCATGGTTCGACCGAGTACGATTCGCATGGACATGATAACGGGCATAGCCGGGCTGATCACGGCATTCATGACGGTCATCGAGGCTATGATAACAACGCTCACGAGTATCACGGCAACGGAAATAACCATGGACACGGACACGGGCACAACGGGCATAACGGTCACAATGGTCATCACCACAACGGACATAATGGGCACCATCGCAGAAGAAGCAGCAATAATAACAATCATCATCACCCAGCAATTCACCATAACGGCGATATTCACCATCATAGTGGCTACCACTAAAATCAGATGGAAAACGTGCTCTTTATTAATTGGATGGCTTGGTCGATAAGAACCTTTACAGTGCATTATAATCGAAGCATTAACTGATAATCATATTAAATAAGGCGTTATTTTAGCACATATTCTACACATACGTCATGTCAACAAGTAATCTAACTGGTTTATAAGACAATTGAAATGCAATACATTCATCCTCGATCGACGATGGATTCAAAACAAATGATTACGATGTTTTAAATCTTCACACATTTTTTTATAACTTTCCTGCGAACCTTTACTTACGATCCACTGGAAGTAGTAATCTTCCAAGTTATCAAATGCTATACGATTATGTTTTTTCTTCTTCCTAGTTTTTTTTCTTCTATGGAAAAATAATCGAAAATAGTCGGAAAAATAGTCGGTAGAATATCACAGAAGGATTTTATAGAAACTTATCAATACTTAACTTTAATTAACACATCGGTTGTAGCAAATTCAGCATTTATAGAATGCTTTCAACATTTTTTTTCGCAAAGTAGCTAATTATGTTAGTAAACAATTTTTAAAACAACTACAATGGTATTGTTATAAACAATCAGCAAATATGTTGCTGAACCATTTTCATCTATCTTTAGTAGTGTAGGCTGCATTTTGGAAACTTAAAGAAGATCATACGAAAGCTCAACGTTCAATCACCTGTTTTTAACTATCACCTTTCATTCTCATCTCCCCAGCATCAACCATCGTTGGTACACACGAGTGCTACACTTCGAACTTGAGGGTATCTCTTTGGCGCGATTCATGCTGTCAAAACATAATTGACGTCATATTTTACAGGTGAGCGCACGAAGCAAATCGTTGCACGGTTATTCTCGTCTAGCGTAACATTCGCGGATCGTTCAAGTCGAAAGAGATTACATAACAGTGATGATGCGCTAGCATAAGTCGTCCAAAACGGTATCAACAATTTTGAAAGGATTCTAGCTTAGACTAAGCTCTAAAATACACCATTACGATGCACGAAATATTAGAAAAAAACTAAAGCAATTGCCAGCAATGGCTTCTTTACAAATATATAATAAGTTAAAGCTAGCATGTATGAACGCGAGTTTTAAAACAAACTCAACAAACTTTAATTTTAACTCATTCCGAACATATCATTAAAACCTGTTGGTGTTTCTTCTAATTCGTTTTACTTTTCCATTTCAAAAGCTTCGTTGTAATTTTCCATTTACACATGCACCTTCGCTGCGCTTAATAATAACAGTTAAATTCTACATCAGGCATGCTTATAATGATATAACTGTATGCAATGATATAACTGTATGTAAAGGTAGTTTCTAAACCGCTTCGGTGAATAAATAAACAATTTAAAAAATGGACGAAATATGATGAAATATGAAAATAGTAAATATACGGTGTAC